>VYZP01043512.1:0-10200 GCA_013400635.1 Hypocryptadius cinnamomeus
CCTGTTATCCTGGTGGATCTGCAGCTCATTGCACCCTCCAGAGCAGCAGCGCTCACATTGCACTGACAATGTGCATTTCTTACAGGCAATCAAATAAATGCTCCTGTGATCCCCAGTGACAGACCTTTGACATTCTGTATTACTGCTGGATATTTTCTTAAATTTCACATTCGCTGAAGGCTGTCTTGTTTCTTTTGTCTTACAAATAACTTGAGTTCCATCTTTTTGACAGTGAGTATATGAGCATAAACTGGAAACTAAAGATTGTTTTTGCAAGGAAATCTAACATTTCTACATTTTTAGCAGAACTTCTTTAAAATACAAAGTAGTTTTCCTTCACATTGGAATGATTGTCTCGGAGATGAAAGGAAAACAAGCCTGTCTCTATTTTATTGTCTAAAAAGAAACTACTTAGAAACATTTCTTTTAAATATGAACTACTCCCTTTTTCAAAATGGCAATAATGGATCAAATTGCTCATTGCAGAGTGTTAGAAAAAACTGAAATAATATTTTATTTCACTTGTATTTCTGACCTATTCTCCAGTGAAATATCTGTTCATCTCTGAAAAAAACCCCCTATTTTTAAAGTATTGTTATTCAGACAAAATCACTTTTATAGCAGACATTCCTTCAGCTTGATTTTTTGTTCCCACAGCATTATCTTGCACTATTTATTTATTGAAAATTGTTCTGAAAGCAGTATGAGATTGCTTTACATCTCTTGTTCTGTTCTGCCAAGCTGTAGGACCTAATAAATTTCTGTACATAAAGATGGAAACTCTGACTCACTGAATCCCCAGGTCAAAATTGCTTGAAGGATTGAGTGCAGGTAGTTGGAATTTTTTTTTCCTGCTGATATTCAGATTAATATGATGAAAACAAAAGAAACATCTCCTAAATGTCTCATATTGCTTGTTTAATGTTAGGCAACATTTTTTTTCTAGGTATGAAAGAATGAACATTTTAGGGACCCTCTGCTTATGAGGTAGTAGTGCCTCGTAAAAGCAGACAAACAGACATGATTCCCAAGTGATCTCCTGAATCCATGGTAATCCCATGCTCATCTATGAAGTTGTGGAACGAATATTCATGAAATGAAGGGAACAAAGCAAGAGGATCCAGAATGTTCATTGATTTCTTGCAAAATTAAAGGGAAAAAAACCCAACTACCAAGGAAAAAAAATGCCAAGCAAACACAAAATTAGTGATTATTACATTATTCCATAGTGTAATGCCTAGAGAAAAAAGAGTGATGTCAGCTTAGATGTATGGGATCAAAGTGAAATATGAATATAGAATGTCTGTAGAAATAGAAAACAAAATTAGTAGGTGCTGGACGTTATCCTTCCATCCCAGAGCTGTTTCAATAGCTGTCTGCAAGGGAAGTGTGCAATTCACTGAGGAATTCTGGTTCCACATTGGAACTTCTATCCAGGCTTCACTCCTTTCAATGTAATTACACTCACTCTTTCCAGGTAGTCATTAAAGGATATTTATACCTGCTGCTTTGTGAGTGGATGGTGGATGGAGCCTCCAAGAATTTATTATGGTTTTTTTAATCTTTTCCAGTGGTATCAAAGCAATAATTTTGTTCTGTGAGGCCCTGTTAATGAGACACTAATGCACTGAGCTGATTAAAGGGGCAACAATTAGATCCAAGCGCTTGTTTGTTAATGAGGAACCTGCTTCTCTGAGCTAGACAATATAGTGGGCCTGTAATAGTTAACTAATACCTTCAGCTAATGATAAATTCTTAATTAAATATGATTGTGCCTATAGTGGCAGAAAGAGCTCGTACATGCTTTTGTCTGATTACATCACTTGCTACATTGAGTTCATTAGAAACATGAAGCAGCGAATAAAGGCCAAGGGAGATGAATAATTTTTAATGAATGTTGAGTTTTACTGAAACCATTCACTGAGTAAGGAGGAATAATAGTTAATGTTGTTCTTCCTCTGTGGCCTACTGAAATATATACATTCCTGGGGTTTTGTTTTGGTGGTTTTTTATTGATTCATTAAATGTCTTAGCAAAATAGATAACCAGAGCTTAAGCTCACCTATTTTTTTTTTTTTTAATTTCCTTCGGGATTTTGTCAGTGCAAGGATAAACACTGATGTGAGCACTTCTGTGACAGTCATGTCATGAGAGAACAAAAGATTGCTTCTAAATCTATCAGTCTCCTCTGAATTGTGTCTCTAGGCAAACCTAAGAGCAGAGGGAGAACACAGGGCTGTGAAACCAGGTCAGATCCTGGTTTTGCAAACCATGAACTCCAGAAGATTCAGTGCTGGTGGTTTCTTTTAATGTATTGGAAAGAAGTCTACCATGAATGCCCAAGTGGATCTCAGCAGCATAAAAGTGGAGGATATCTCCTGAAACCCAGTTTTCAACAATTTTGGATTCTGGATGTGATTATCAGTGTTCTCATTTCCAAAGAGCTCATTCTGGACCTCAGTGTTTCTCACATCAACTCAGAAAAAAAATCCCCAAAACATCAAAGTTGGCTTTCTAGCATGAGTTGGATTAATTCTGCTGTCACAGAATTGTTGAGATTGGAAGGGCCTCTGGACATCCTGTAGTTCAAACCCTCTGCTCAGAGCAGAACCAGCTAGTCCAGTTTTTCCTGCTCTGTGTCTGATAAATTTGGGATTTCTCCAGTATCTCTCCAAATATTTCTTTCTAAATGCATTTCTCTGTAAACTTTCTACTACAAGCTAGGTAGAAATTGTTATTTCTTTGTGAGGTTAATCCCGGTGTGTTTTATGTGGTCTTTTACTTCCAATCTGCTTGACTCAGTCTTTTATTGAGTTGTCTATCATAATTTTTGTTTAGATAATAATTTATTAGCAATTTCCTCGTTTCTCAGTAACACAGCCATGCCTACATCTGAGGGAAGGGACTGTGTTTTTAAAAACATAAGATTAAGTATTTAATAATTCTTAAATATTTATTTCAGATTGATTAATAGTTCTTGAAACTGTTTCTCTTACCTCACGTTATGCTTTGACTGCTCTTTCTAACTGCTATTTCACCCATGTAAGATTCCTAAGATTGATAATCTGATTTTCCAGTATTAATCCTGATGAATAGCACCAGAAATTACAGAGTTCCTTGAGCAGGTTTAAGGAAGCCTGTGGCTTTCTTTGGGAAACTTTTCAAAACAGGGACTTGGGCTTTTTGTACAAAAAATTTGTCTTGTGCATCTTGGGTACTGTCAAAGGTTAAATCAATGCTACTTATAGTTGAAAACCATTAGCATTGTAATTCTTTTATTTTTTTCCCCAGATTGTTATGCTTTTATCCCAGGTATACGAGGATGCTACTAAAATTCTATCATTGTTAAAAGCCATTTAAATTAAATAAATGACCCTCTCTTATATATGCAGCTAGAAACCTTTCTAGTTAAGATACTGCCACATTGATCAAAGTTTATATTCCTAAGAATACCTAATGTTTCCTCTGGTAACTCAGGAATTTCTCCCCAGCATTAACATCTGTCTTCAGCCAAGCTTATATATAGAATTTTAAGTCTCAATAGATGGAAAATAGTTGAGAATATATAATTGATAAATTTTCATTTCTATAATGCATTGAGGAAAAACTTGATCTTTAACAAGTTTATAGTATTTTGTAGTTTTAATGTTTATGTGCAGCTTGTGTGACTCAATATTGGGAAATGCCGGAAGATATATTTACATATTTAAGGAGGAAGATTTTCAGTGACTTGATAAATACATTTTCATTTCAAATTAATGGAGTGGAAAATGTGTAAATAAATTACATCCAGAAATATTCTGATTTTTTTAATGGCTGTATTGGGCTGTGTTGCTCACTTTTCTTTATATGCTTCACTGCTTAATTAGTTTTCCCAATTGTTCCACGATTACGTGCAGGATAAAATACTTTAGTGTTAGACAGTGGGATATATGGAGTTTTAGAGGGAATTCTACATTTCTGCACTGGCATCTTCGGTGTTTGCACAATGAGCCAGGCTGAGGCCTTTCTGAGTGGTCTTCTGAGGGCAAAAAAAATGAAATTACTTGAGATGGTCAAGCCAAGAATCTCAAAGAAGCTGTAAGACTCATGACTTAAATTAAGGATAAAAAGGAAAAATAAGAAACAGATTTGAAAGTTTTTATGGTGAAGTGGCATTGCCAGGATAAAACAAATGGAAGACTCTTTGTCCAAAGACTCCAAAGTCTTAGTTCTGTAAGACTCTTTCTCCAATTTTATGTGATTTTGAAGTCAAAACACCTCCAACAGATACATACTATTCATTTGTGCATCAGATACTCCAATTATCCTCATGTGCAGGACTTTTTGATTACTTTGATGCTGATAACTAATACAAGTTTTTATGTTGATCACTAGGTATATCTCACAACCAGAAGTTCTTTGTTTTCCAGATGAGGAAGATTTAAAAAAAGCTTAAAAATATATGGATTTTTTCCTCCTCACAAAAATCCCTGGTGCCTTTTATTAAAAACTGGTTTGCAGTCACAGAACTCTGTTCTTTGTGTCCTTTCTCTGGCTGTCAGCTTTCTGTCCCCCTGAAGGTTGCAATGCCAGAGTTATTACAGGCAAATACATCAAATGGCTTGTCAAATCATGCTGATTCCCTTTGTAATCTCAGAGCGAGCTTTCACCTCTTCAGAGGTCCAGGAAGGTTGTGAAATTAAATTCAGTAGTTAAAGGAAAATTCCTGCAAATGCAGAAAAGAGTCTGTGCTCCACAGCCCGTTTGTGCTGCAGGATTTACCATTATCCCAAGGCGAAGGAGTGGAATCATGGAATCACAGACTGGTTTGGGTTGGAAGGGATCTTAAAGAACATCCCATTCCTCCCCATTCCATGGCAGGGACAGCTTCCACTATCCCAGGGTGCTCCAAGCCCTGTCCAGCCTGGCCTTGGGCACTGCCAGGGATCCAGGGGCAGCCACAGCTTCTCTGGGCACTCTGCCAGGGCCTGCCCACCCTCACAGGGAACAATTCCTTCCCAATATCCCATCTGACCCTGCCCTGTGGCAGTGGGAGCCATTCCCTGTGTACTGTCCATCCATCCTTTGTAAATTGTCTCTCTCCATCTTTCTTGAAGGCTCTCTTCAGGTACTGAGAGGCACCAATTAGGTCATCCCAAACCCTTCTCTTCTCCAGGCTGAACCAAATACTAAGTGGTACCAAATAAGAAGATGTACATTTTTTATACTTCTATTTTAATACAATTACTTCCTAAGAGTAGAATATAAAAGCTCTATTAAAAATTCGTAAATCACATTCATTTTCTTTAGTATTTTTGATATTTTGAAGGAAAAATAAAATTTAAAAGTATGTAATTCTCAGGCATTCACTAAATAATTTTCTTTTCTGAATAAATTCAGACTAGAGAAGGTACTGACCTGCTAATTATAAAATCTGATGCTTCCTTCATTTTTCTGATCCTTTACTTTTCTTCTTTTTCTTGCATTCAATTTAAATGAGTCCTGCCATCTAATTACATCTAAAAAGATTTGACTTTAATTACTTTCCACTGTAGGTGTGAAAATAAGCAAGCAGTTACCAGAGCCATTACACCAAATGGTGTAACATTAAATTTCTGACCCTACAACTACCAGACAGAGCTGTTCAGTTTCAACAGCATCTTAGTGTAGTTGAGTCTAATTATTGCCTTCTGTGAATGCTGTCTTTTGAACTTTGTGCCCTGGAATTGTCTCGTTCACAACTAAGAAATAACAAGTGCCTTCATCAAAGTGCAGTGAATTCTCTGGCATTTTAAAATAATTGCCAGAACCAGCTGGGGAATAGAAAATAATTGCCATTAGAATATACAGTTTTTTGGGTTTTCCTTCCTTTTTTTTCTAGTCTCCTGTGCAGCCAGGTTCCTAAACCATAAGTAGTGAGAAACATTTGGGAGGAAATCAATTCAGTTTAATTAGGTCCTTGTTGCAGGTAATGTCTCCCTGAAGTTTTCTTCACTTGGAGAACTTAAAACAGCAGCTGTGGTTCTCTTATTAGAGAAAGGTGAGTTCTCAAATCAGAGCAGACTGGATCTGTTTTATCCCCCATCTTCCACTGAGGGCCTGGGCATGGGGAGAAATGAGGGCTCTTAACTTCTTTGGGAAGTGTCAGCCAGAGCTCTTCAAGGACTCATGTGGATTGCAACCACAGGGCCAAGATAACTGAAAATAAGTTGTTTTTTCCATTTTCTGGAGGAAGGATTGGACAAAACCAATATTCATTTCTTTAGATATATTTGTTGGTTGTTTCTGAACTAAGTTTGTCTGAATAATATGAAAATAAATAGAAACAAATGTACATATAAATATTTTTCTCTTCATTTCCTGTATGAGAGATTATAATCTGTATTCAAAACACTGAGTGGAATTTCATACCTATTTTTTTAGGCTTGAACACCACAAAATGTGATCCAAAATGCAACTTCTGCTGTTAACATCTTTAAAGCTGTGAAGAATTTCTAATGTGTGCAAACCTGTTTTTCACTTAATTCTTCATGAACTGAAAAGCATTTTTCCCTGTTCTAAGGGAAATGGTAATTTTTGTAATGGTAATTTTTGTCTTTATGTGTTTGTTGTAAGAATAGTACAGGTGTATTTTCTCTTTAATCTTCATTACACCTCATCTGCTTTAATGTAGGCTTCACCTATATTTTAATATATTACAGGTTTGTTTAGTGTTCCTATTAATAACTATGGTAGCAATATCCAGTGATTCAGAAAATTCATGTTCAATTCCTCATACATATTATTTTGATTTAATTTCACTGATATTTATTAATATGAACATATTCTTCTCAAAAGGAAACATAGGCATACCAGTAACTTTGTAACTGTCTCTGAGTTATTCTTTGTAATAGATGGAAAGCTTTATGTATGGCATAAAAATTTGGAAATACAGTAAATATTATCATTATTCTGCAAATGCTTTCACCACACTGACTTGCAGGCTTGCCTTCTGCATTAATTTCTTAGTGTATGTAGCCTGTCTTCTTATTTAAGGGACAAAGATTGTATTTGCTTGATGAAATTTTCCCCAAAAAGAGCATTTTTCCAACCTTTAAGCTCAGCACGTACAGAAGACAAATGATTATGCCTGTGCTGTATAGTCAGGAGTACCTAGTTAATTGCATTAATTTTTAATATTATTATTCCACTCTTTACAATTGGAGTGCTTCTAGTTTTCTGTGTTTGCCATATAGTCAGTGAGAGACCCTGTAGCTATTGCAATTGTTCAGTTTTGGCAAAGTCAGGGGAGGAAATGGCAACTTTATCAGAATGTTTCTTTTTGTCTTTGCCAGAGATTGCATCGCATCCTTGTTTCAGTGTGCCACGGAAACGACCCATTCCACAAGGCAATCTGTGCTTCACTGCTGAGTGACACAGACTCTCTCTCTGCTCTGTATTTTTCTCTTACAATATTTTAAATTTTAATATTTATGTTACAGTTTGACATGGTGGTGGGAGAGGCAATAAAGGGGGAAGGGAATGGGAGTCCCAACCATTGGTGCAGGAGGGGCAAGGAAGAGCAGTGGCTTCAGCAATCTGCAGAGACAGAGCT
The DNA here is from genome assembly GCA_013400635.1 of Hypocryptadius cinnamomeus. Classification (NCBI taxonomy): domain Eukaryota; kingdom Metazoa; phylum Chordata; class Aves; order Passeriformes; family Zosteropidae; genus Hypocryptadius; species Hypocryptadius cinnamomeus. Next base: position 7,577 of record VYZP01043512.1, read on the forward strand.
GAAAAATAATACAGATCTTAAAATACAATACTGCAAAAAGTGGTGCAAGATACCTACATATTTCTTGTTCAACTGTCTAGAAATTAAAACAGTGTGAGTCTTTAATTGGATAATAATAATTGGATAATAACAGTCTTTGCTTAGTTATTCCATACTGGCTGTAGAGGTTGTAGAATCTAATAGAACTTCACCATGGAAAGGGCTCTTACGTGTAGATGTGGCACATGGGGACATGGTTTAGGGGTAGCCTTGGCTGTGCTGGGTTAATTCAATGATCCTGAAGTTTTTTTCCAACCTAGATGATTCTATGATTCTATTTAAATCCTCTTTTTATGGGTAGCAAGGGCAAGCAAGAGGCAGGCCAGAATGTGAACCTCACTTTTACTGCCTCTGCACAGCCCCAGGAAGTCTGGTTGTGGGTCATTGCTAGGAGTTTGGGGTTTCTTTTTTGCTTTTTTTCACCCATATAAATGTTCTCCTGGAAACACACAGAAAGGTGGTCACGAAGTTCCTCTGAGGTTTTGTGCCATCACTGATTCCTCTTGCCAAAGAGGAAGACAATTGTGCTGGATATGTCTAAAGCTATAGCCCAGCTCACCTTTATTTTGATAAAAGCTAGTAAAAAAAAAAAAGGCATTCTGTGATACACTAATATCTTGTTAATATTGAATAACAAAATCAGGATCGGATGATCCTTTTGTGTTTGATGAAAAACCAAAACAATTAAACTTTATTGCCCTAGTTTTATACAAAGAAATAATGTGATTGATGGAGAAATGTGTTGAGAATATAATTTAAAGAATCTCAGTAATAGTTTAGCTCCACTACGTGTTCTCCAAGCCATCAATTATGGGTGGAATATTTCTGACAAAGAAAGCAGGGAATTTTCTAGTGTGTGAAAAAGATGCATGAGGAGCTGATAGTTCAAATTTGGATGAGGAAAAAGCCAACAGTTTAACTTTAATAGATATAAATATACTCTAAAAGTGTTCATTTTCATTTTCTCTTGACCCTGTTTCAAGCTACTCTTAGGTAAAAATAGAGTTTAAGCTAAGTGTTCAAGAGGGTACTGTTCTGGAAAATCAAATGGTGATACAGACCATATTGATGCATTAATACAACAATTTATTTTTTACCTAATATGGCCATTCCATTTCTATTGTCTAAGATTGTTTCCACATTAATGTTTTACCTATTTGACTTTTACAGAGAATTAGCAAGGAAATCTATATTTAAGACTTTAGAATCTCTGTACATTTTAATAAGGCTTAAATATAACATTTTGCTAAACACTGTGGGGAAAAGGCCAACTGAAATCACTAATTGCCAGCCACATTTTTTTTAGAATGGCAGAATTATTTTTTCTTCACAATAATCCTCTGCAGTTTGGAACGTTTGACTACCAGTTGTTAAATGAGCTTGTATCATTTAAGAGTAGGAGAAGAACATTTGGGAAAGTAATTGGAGTATATTTATTTTAAATAGACAGATGAAGCTGTTACAAATACCATCAAGAATAATTTCTAATCGAAAACCTTTACTTGGTTTTCAAAAATAGCTGTTTAAATCTGTGTGTAGTTTTGCATTATCAGTTTCTTTCTGAATTATATTGGCTTCTCTAAATATTTTCTTGTATTTAGTTTATTGATGTATATTCCCACCTGTTCTTTAGCTTTTTTTTTTGTTGTTGTTGTTTTGTTTTGTTTGGTTGGTTGGTTTTTTGGGTTGCTTTTGTTTTTACTTTTAAACTTTTGTTAAATGTGAGAGTATGAGAATTTACAGTTATGGACAATATGTTTGCAGGTGTCTTGACATTAATTGCATTTTTATTGCACATTTTTTCCCTGTTTGAAAAATTCTGTGGGAAATCAGTCACTGAGGTTGAAAAATACCTTCAATACCATCAAATCCAGCATTGGTTCAGATCTTACAGTACCCTAAGAAGGACCAGATTGATACTTTTCACTCTCAGAGTTTCCTCTTAGTGGTTTGCTGGCCTTTCTGGGTGGAATGATCCATCATGATTGTCTTCCCATCCCTCCCCATCACTGCTGCCACCCCGGTGGCATTAGGAGGTGTCAGGTGGGAATTGCAACCTTAGAGCTGCTGGGTGGCCTCAGCTGGGCTCTGCTCTGGCTCTTCGTGGGTATTTGCCCTTCACTCCCTCACAGCTGTTACTCTTTTTCTCAGGAAAATGTATTTGTGTCCTGTAGCTTTTTTGGGGAATGGTCCCAGCAGCTGCACCACGCTGCTGGAGTGTGTGTTCCCAGCCCTAAAATATCTCTGCTGTTTGTGTCTTTGGAATTTGGTACAATGATGTGTTGGCAGGTGAGGAATAGAGTCACATTATGGTGGAAAACAGGGTTTTAAAATTAACCTTTAAATAAATGAGAAAGGATGGACTTGTGTAAGTGAAAGACTGAGCAGCAAGGGAATGGATTGAAATGAGTATCACAAAACTCTGAGTAAGCAGATGGGTGAGGGGATCTGTGTTACAGGGGCTCTTGGGTGCAAAAAGGAGGATCTTGGGACTAAACAGTCTAAGAGAAATTAAGTTAATAAACAGTGGAAACAATACCTGTGAGGAGAGGAGAGGAAAAAAGGAAAGGAAAGGAAAGGAAAGG
>VYZP01043518.1:0-15637 GCA_013400635.1 Hypocryptadius cinnamomeus
GTCTCTTAAGCCAGCTGTTGTCTTTGAATTTCATTCGATATCTCTGAATTTCCTGCAAAGAACTGGAATTGGTGGCCATCTGTGTATGGTAACACGTGAGTAGTTCCTGGGGAATTCACGTGGGCTCGTGTCTGACATGAAGATTCCAACCTGGTGTCTCCAGAAGACATCACCTCTGCACGTCTTCCTCCTCTTCCAATGAAGTCAAAATTGGACAGCAGTCAGATCCCAACCTAAAATTTTTTCCCCAAGAGCATATGGAAGTGTGCCACTGATGCTGACTCTTGCAGAAAATATTTTATTTCTTATCACACTAGTCTTGTGGCTAGTGGTATCAGTTTTTTCTGGGCAGGGTTCTCTAAGTAATTGAGACTATGTATTACCAGGGCTTATGTTTCCAAGAAGATGATTTTACCTTAAATAGGTTTAAGTCCTCTTTGATATACAGGCAGTATTTATTTGTTTATGAAAGAAAAGAACTGTATTTGTGGGTTTTAATAATCTGAATGAGTTGGCACTTTAACATTTCCTTTCTCTCATTCTAAGGCATTTTTTCCATCCTCAATTGCTTTTGGGAGTTGTTGGGGTTTTTTTTGTTTGTTTTCTTTTTAACTAGATGTAAGATACTAATATTGTTATGCATACAATATTAGTATTGTTGTGCTAGTGTCACAAATTTTATGCACTGATTAAGTCTAAGGATATCATTCTTTACATATGTTTTTTAAAACTGCACCTTTGTGCCACAATGTTATGTATACTGATTTGCCTTAGACTGTATCAGAAAATCACTGCTTTCTAGGGCATGGGCACTTATGCTAAATAAGCATTCCGTATAGTCTTTGCTAATCATTTCTTGTTCATCATTTATTTTAATCGTTCATTAGTCTGCTTCAAGCGTATTGTATGACAAGTTATTGATGAAAAATGCACATAGCATTGCCTAGTTCTGGTAATTTAATTATGATTTAATCCTACAGAAGCTAGTTTAAAATGTTGATCTTCATGATGACAGCTCTGATTTGACATCTGCCAGTTCTGAACTCATTCCATACATATACCACTCAGTGTTGCTTTGTTTTCATGATTAATAATATTATGCTTTATCTCAATGAAGAACTGTTGTATGAAGCTGGCTTCATCAAAAAGATCTGGAATTTAAAAAATAATCTCTTTATAATATAATTATCTAATTAGAGATTTTCTATAGAAAACCTTCTGCAGGCCATGTCAGGATTTTGTATTATGCCAATAACATTTATAAAATACAGCTTAGAGAACCATGAGACTAGGTGTGATTTGTCAGCTTTTAATTTTCTTTTCATCTGTATTGCTTTTAAAAAATCAACATGGCTTTAAAAAACAGAAATAGAAATCAGATGTTGAAGGTTCTTTTGATATGCTTACTGGTGTTTTTCTTGTTTCTGCAGTATGCAGTGTACCACTGATTTTTCTAAAACATTAAGTTCAAAGAAGGTGAAATTAAATGTTTCATCCATAAAAATATGTACAAAACAAAATTAAAATCCACATTTATAATTTGCCAGAAATGCTTACGCACTCATCCATTCAGTGCAGAAGCTTTACCTTCTGAGCTATCTTGCAAACAAAAAGCAACTTCTCTGTGGAGGGCTTGAAGAGATCCCTTCATAATCAATATTCAGTTACAAGTACAACTTACAAGAATTTGGCAAATGATCTCAGCTAATGAGAAAATTGTGATCTGCTTGTGTATATTGTGAAAGTAGAAAAATTTGCTCAATTTGCTTAGTAAATTATTCATTGGAAGTTACTCATTCATCACTAATAAAAATGCTGTCTTCAGATGTTTCATCTATTTGGTGTTTCATCTGCAATGAAAACTGATTTTACAATCTGTCATTTCCTACAGCTGTTCTAGAGAACTAGAGAAATCTTTATTCTCACAGTAAAATGAAGCCTCTATTCTTCCATCTCAGAAATAAAAATAAAATTAAAAAAAGAAAAATTGAGATATAATGTACCTCAGGTTTTTTTGGGGAAAAAATCCAGTGAAGAATCTGTTGATACAAGACTCGAAACCAGGAAAGTATTTGGTACCATACAGGAAATACTTTTGTATGTTGTCTCTTCCCAGTATTTTAACTAGTTTGTTCTCGTTTAATAACACTTCAAGTATGTGGTTCGCTCTAGGGAAAAGATTTTGGAGTGGTTAACATATCTGTTTTACCGTGTGAATTTTCCCCAAGTGGCTTTGAACAATAGCAGAAGAAAGGTAGCAAGGTTAGCAGATAAACAACTGTCACTGTCATGACAGCCAGTTGAATGCTTGGAGCAGCATGATGGAAAGGATGATTTGAATTGCATCAGAACATGACTTCCAGGATTGTGAAGTCTGGAACTTCTCCAAAGGGATCAAATATGACTGGAATAGTAGTTGACAGGAGCTGATCCACATTATGTATGCTGCAGCTTCCTGGTGACTTACTAAGCTGAGAAAAAACATTGGCAAATAGAATAAAATAGGGAAAATAAACTCATACTTGGAGCAGTTTACTTATCTATGTGTGGAGGTGAAACTCTTAGGGAAAGCTAGTAGGATGGACAAGAAGTCCAGGAAAACAGAGTGTTGACATATCTTCTTTTATGTGCTTAGAAAGTATCCTAGAACATTTTCTTAAAATTACAGAATTTAAACCAAAACATTTTCAAGAATCTTTGTGTAGCTAATGACTGAACTGCGAGCTGAACAGTGTGCAAATAGAGAAATGATGGATGTTGCACAAGTGGATATCCTCAATACCAAATAGCACATATATTCTCATGCTGTTGTTACAAAACTTCCTGTGGTAATTTTGTTACATCAAATTACTAATAAATCAGTGGCAATTTTATGTGCATCACAACAGAAAAGGGCATTTATTTCTTTGAAATATACCGTGTATCTAATTAAGACGATAGTAAAATAAGAAAATCAATGCATTCACGCATATTTTAAGTTTAACTTGCTAGAATAAGATATTTAAATAATTCACCAGTGCACTCAACATTTGACCATACTAACAGTAACCTGTATCACTGCCTGTTTTTCTAAGTCTGGACAGTTATGTCATCCAAACAATTTGCTTCCATGGATATTCTATTACATATAAGAATTAAAAAAAAAGTGGCCTACTTTGGTGAACATGATATTATTAACAGGTTTTTTACACTTTGAACAAGTGGTATTCCATTAAAATCTTGAAATTGTCAGGGAGCTAGAGAATTCACAAGGTATGTAAGCAATTTGAAAATTAAAAATATCTTGAGTTTTAGCTCTTGAGCTGAGTCTTTCGTTTAGTCATTCCTTACCATTAACTATTTAGAAAGATCATACTTACTGAATGCCCTACCCGTTCTTTTTTGGATCTCAAATAGTAAAATGCATTCACTTTCACAGTGGGACAATTACTTAAAGTAAGCAGGTCTCAAATTCTACATGACGTGAATATATATTTAGATTTGAAATATACAGAAAAAGTAAGAGATACAAGTGATGGACACTTTGTGTCCATCACTTTATGGTACTTCTGTATAGAAAAGCTTTAAACTCTTTAAAATGGAAATATAAAAAATGTTTTAATTTTTAACTTTCATGCATTTATCTTTTTGATAAAAGATTGACTGATAGATGCATCCTTTTATGCATTATTTTTTAGTCTGAAGGTCAGAGCGAAGCAGTTAGGCTGAAGTAAAAAGCAAAAAGTTAACTAGCAATAACTTTCAGGAGCCAATCTATTGTAATAGAACAAGATAGGAATGGTTATGAGCTATTGAAGGTAATAACTGAAGGCTTCATCTGAAGACTCATGAAACTTTATTTCCAGTGTCAGATCTCGGAAATTTGGAAGGTATTCCTTCTTCAGAAAGAAAGCAAGATGGTTCTGATTCCAAGATTCCAAAATTGTCTTAGAGCATAAATCATACTTGAATGTGACTAGTGAGAGAAGAGCTTAATGCACCAACTGATCGTCTGTCACTGCTGACGTAAGGACTGTGATGGAGACGTTTCCTTAGGGAGGCCTCTCATTCTTCTGTCATCTACATAGACATTGTCATGCTTAAGCTTTACTAATGTAAGATCTACTTGGAAAGAGAAGCTAAAATTGAGGTATAGCTAAGCTCATGAAAACGAATGCTTTATGATACAGGTTTTGTAATATGCTATAAAATTTGATGTATTGTTCATATAAAATATGTATCAACTTATACTTTCATTGCATAATTGGGGAATTGGGGAAATACTGCTTTTTCCCCTATATCTGCAGGATTTTATATTACTGTTTTGATATATAATACATTGAATTTATTTTGATGATCAAACAATAATGGTTAAGTCATAATGTTCTGCATTATGACTAAATAGGAAAACATGAAAAATAGTAAAGACAAGTAAGACAGAAGTTACATGTCAAATAAATATATTTTTTTGTTAGCTTTTAAAAACTGAACTATGTCTGGCAAGTAAATATCTAAGTGTCCAGCTTTGGAGGTGTTTGGAACACACAGAGCACTGTGCACCTGCTTTAGCTGACCATACTTTGAGCAAGGAACTTGGTCTAGGCAATTTCCAGATTATTCCACCCTTCCAGTCTTAATGATGCCATGATTTTATGATTTTATATTTAAGTTTAACCTTCAAATGCTTATTTGCTTTACAGATTTAACTAAATTATTAGACTATTTTGAAATATAGCTTAGTTTCCATTACACCAGAATTTTTAAATAAGGGGGAAAAAAAAGCTGTAAAGCACATTTTCTCCTTCCAAAAATCTTGTGAGAGCAGGTTTGAGGACTACTTAAAAGAAAAGGTATTCCCCAGATTTAGAATCAAATCAATACAATGGTAATAAATAATTTTATAGCAATAGAGTGGTAGTACAAATGTACACAAAATGAATGCTTACAATATCCTGACTGAAGCAAAGAAGTCTGCTCTTAATAGCTATTTCTGCTTAGAGTGTAGCATATTGGTATTATTCTTAGTTATTACAGATGGAAGAAGTATTTTGCACATCTGTGATTTTCCCTGATTTCCATCAATCATTTGAAATATTTGTTGTTGCTGTACTTCTATGTTTCTTTTAGAATAACACTATAAATGCAAATCATATTAACGTGTAATATTAAATGACTATTAGAATATATTCACAGAAAAGCAATGGTCCTGTGCTGTGTGATAAAGTGTGTAACTACAAACAGTTTCAATCAGAGGAAAACAACTGGGGAAAAGTACATTAGGAGCCTGAATAAAAAAGCTGTTTGCAATCAGTTACAGCTGAGTGCAACAAAAATTACTTTCTAGGGATAAAAGGAAATTAATGATTGACCAGTGTAACCAGAACATCCCACAGCATGTTGAATATTTAATGCCATGCTACTTCTGCCCAAAACAATCTGAGGTTTGGCATATATCCACCAAAATAGCTCATCGCTAATTAATTTGCCATGTCATTTTGCATAAAATTAGTAATTAATACTAGTCACCATGCACTATAGTGAACTTTTTTCAGTTAAAGATTCAATCTCAGTAGTTTCAAAAGCTTGATGAAATGGTCATTTTTTATTATTCTTAGAAAAGAACTTGCACATTGAAAAAGGTATTGCAGTCAGAAGGAAGGATATATCAAAGTTTATAGACCAAATATATTTGAGGTTGTTCAAGGTCAATGAATTTTTCCCTCCACTTGCTTGAAATTATGAGTAATAGAATATGAATAACTGTTACTCCGGCTGAAATTAACTACAGTGATGTGTAACACTATATTTAGCTGTCTTTTAAACTGTTGCAGTCTCATTTAACAGGCTCCAAATGAAACCTGCATTCTCCACCATTTTAGAGGGAACATTTAGCCTGAGGTTTTGCAAACTGATTGGAAGAATTTCCAGTAATTATTACTTGAGATGCAGAAAGAATGTATTCTTTGAAGAAGAACTTAGAGTAACCATTGCAAGCAGGAGTCCTGAATAAATAAAAAATGTATTGTTATGAAATTTGGAGTTTGCCATGTGGAAAAAAAAGAGTATTGCTATATAGAAGAAGTTGTGGGTATGGGTCATTTTCCTAATCTGCTTATTCCCCAAACAGATGTTTTTAAGTGTAGTAAAACACAATTTATTCTGAGCAATTATGCAATACCAAACCCCAGGAACTGCTGTCCTACAGTCAAAAGCCTAGAGAGTCATTGAAAACTAACATTACTCTGTGAGAGTCTGCAATGAGCAGGAACAGCCTTGTAGCAGAAAAGTCAGAGACTGGCAGATCACTAGTAATTAAATTAATAGCATTGAGCCCAAGGCCATTTTTCTTCATCTTCTGTTTCTCATATTGCCTCTCATTTTTTTTCTGTGATAATCTTTTCATGTTTCTTATTCCTAATTAACACTTGTTAACACTTTTTTCCCCCTTTGGCTTCTTTTGCTTTTTTAATTCTTTCACATACTTCTGTTTTCATTCTTGGTATCTGTGGCTTCCCTGTTGGCATATCTCTCCATTCATTATTTCTGCTTCTCCTTTTACCCTCCTGCCTTCACTGTTACCTTCTCCATTTGCTTACTGCTACCTTTCTTTCATTGTGCCACATGTCTGATTTCTCCTTGTTTAACTGCAATGGTTTTCTGTCAGAAAGGAATCCTACAGGACTTCTGATAGTGCTTTCTAATTCCATGTGAACTATTTGAGTGATGTTTGTCAAAGGACTATTTTTTTGCTTTTGCACTGAAAATTTTCATGCTATGAACTCTGTAGTTCAGTTTGCTCTAAATACATATTTCAGGATTGTAGCTGCAGTAAAATGTCAAGACAGCAGCCCAAACAATAGCGGTAATATTATATAAAGTGTGAATAGTATACACTGAGTTTAAATCTCAGCGTAGTGCCAGATGTTTTTAGTAACTAGTAATCCACATGTACTTTCATCTGTACTGAATTTGGAAAGGATGATACAATCTACTATAGTAATATGCTGAAGTTTTTCTAGCCTAGGCATATGTTACCATGCAAACTCCCAATCTAACTTATTTATTAGAGGTGGAATTGCTTTTTCTTCCAATGCTATCCATCCACAGGCTGCAAAATCAACATATGTGAAAACCAGGACATCTCCCACAGAGCAAGTCTTCAGGACAAGGTTATGCAGTCTCTTAGCACATACCCTCTGTTGCTGGACCATTTCTTTAAAAAAGCCTAAGCAGCCTCAGCCTTCTGGGATTTCCTTAGTTGAGGGCTCCATTGGTGCAGGTATGTCAGGGTGCAGCTGCAGCCCAGGCTGAGGGCGGTGAGAGCAGAGCCGAGAGGCGGCGCGCCACCAGTCCCTGGCAGCACAAAGGGCCGGGCACCTGCGGCGCTGCCAGATGGGTCCAGCACACATGGCAGGAGCCAAGGGCTCAGCAGGGACAGTGAGACCTTCGTGCCCTTGGGCTGGGAAGGTTTAAAAGCCCAGGAGATCCTTTGTTTGGGGTCCCTCCTCAGGGGGCCCCAGCTCGGGCTGTTCCTGGGCTATTGCACCATGAGCAAATGGCTTTATGGAACAAGACACCTGAGCCAATGCCGTGGCAAATCCAGGATGGTCCAGTGAGAAACCTGCCCTGACTCTGGGATGGGATGTGCAGGAACCCCTTGGGTCGTTGCACCCACCGCTGTGTAGGGGGATCGGCCTCAGCAGTGGAAGTCTCTGGTGTTGGGAACGTGACCGAGAGAGAGGCTCATGAATGGTCAGGCTGGGAATTTTCCATAACACCCCCATTACTGTCAACGTAAAAATGTTAGTAGGTCTTGACTTCTAGAAATAGTGATGGTAGCAGGATTTTTTTTTCCCCCTCTGAGAAATCAGCATGTTCCAAATGCTGGATGTGATTCTCACAGTGTGAGAAGTTTTTCAGTAGGCAGGAAGTCTGGGTTTAAAAGCCAAACAAATAACAAATTCTGTCAGAACTTTGGTTTTAAACAGAGTGTTTTTTAAGGGATGGTAAATTGTAATGCTCTCATATCAGAATTTGGACAGCAAGCAATATACGGAACACTTATTATTTCCTTTTTTACACTGTTGTCAGAATGTTTTTCACAGGAGTATGATATTGTGAAGTGCAATGTTACACAGAGAGTGACAAAGAAATTTCTGTTAGAACTTGTTATAAGCCTTCTGGTTCGGAATTATAAGGGAAGAAAAGAAAGAAGACCTGTCTTTATGAGTCAGAGGATGCCAATGACCAGCCATGAAAAAAAGAAATGCAATCTCTGCATGAGTTGAGAAAGTATATCCACTACCAACAGAGAGAAAATAAATCTGTGCATTAACAAAGAATATTTTTCTTTTTAAATAAAAAGTGCAATATTTTCAGTTGGAAATCAGCAGTAAGTTTCTAATCTCTGAGGAGGAGGTGTAGAATTGCTTTCCTTGAAGGTAGGGTAGCTAGAAGTAAAGATGAGCACATAAGCTTAATTTATAAACTCTTCTTATCATAGGCAATAAGCGAGTGATGTCTTCAGAGCTTCCTATGAAACTAATGTAGAGATGGCCAGTTAATAAGAATTATTCATGTTTCCATTCTCATTATTCTCGGTCATTCGCATTTTAATTATTACAGTCCACTTTTGGAGAAGGTCTCAAGTCTCTCTCCATTTTCTTGAAGTGTTAATACCATGACATAAAATCAATGGACATAATATTCCCTCTAAACTTAATAGCACACTTTACCATGAGAGGGAACATGTGTGCTAAAGTCTTTACAAACAACTCCATGGGTGAAGGGATGGGCATTAATATCTTTGAAATTGGTCTTAATGTCTCTTCTAAGTTCAAGCAGCAGGTTTGTTACAGAGCCCAGACAGCTTGGCTCCTGAAATGGGCAAGTGTGTCTGCACCAGCCTGAGTTCCTGAGCTGTGGGGTAGAATGACAGGTTCAAGGAGAGCTGCATGATAGGCTGTTCAGGAAGGCTGGACCTTCCCAGTACCTCAGCCAGTGGGGAAAGAAGAGGGCAACGTGTGGCCGGGAGTTTAGGGTCAAAGGAGGCTGCGCCTTCCAAAACATGGAGAGAGGAAACCCCTCAGGCATGTGCCCCAGTGGACTCCCCCTATATTCGCACAAATTTGCAGGACTTCTCTGTCTCCTTTTTGGACACTGGTTTTCATAGCTTGATTTTCCCTACAACCACTTTGATGAAGTAAGTAAGAAGCAGTTTGTTTTGTCTTGTTCCGGGGCTGAATGCTTTGCAATGGCAGCAGCCTTCTAGTTCCTTATAGAACAGGAAAAGAAAAAAAAGCCAGATTTTCATATCTCTATAATGAAATGTCCTTCTAGCACAGCTTGAATTGCCAGGACAATGTGATGTTTGGTTTTTGTGTTTTTTGGTTTTTTTTTTAAAAAGGAGACTTCTTTTCAAAACTTTGGTTGATTAATTATGCCATAGTACATTATGAGAGTATGTTATTCCTGATGGAGCTGCATTCTTACAGAGCCTTTTTCCAAGTTTTACCTGAGGTTAAGCATGATTTTGATAGTAATGTAACTTAGGGAAAAAATGCTTTCAGTGGCCCAAGTGTGAGTTTATGAATATTTATCAAGAAAGAAATTTAAGTAAACTTTCCTAATGAATTGATGCAATTATAGATTTATGCTGAGCTAATAGAGCAGTTTTCAATCTGGGATTTAAATACTAGTACTGCTACTAAATGATTTTTTAATGAAAAAGAGTAAATGGAATGAAATCCACCAATATAGATGCCAAATACACTTGTTAATAAAAAGATATGAAGGAAAAAATAATCCTAATTATTCAAACATGAGTGGCTTTATAGAATTATTTAGGTTAAAAAACACCTATGACATCCATCACATCCAGCTGTAACTCAACACTGTCAAGCCCACCACTAAAGCATGTCCCTTAGTGCCATATCCACACATCTTATCTGTGGTTCCCCAGATCCTCTTTCAGCCCCTTTTGTAGATGGGTATTTAAATATGTGGATTACTGAAGCAAAAGAAAATTTGATAGAAAAAAACCATTTATTTTTTTAAATGTGTATGGAGGAATTTGAGCATAAAATATTATAGAATAATTCATAAAATAACATTTTCGTCCAAAAGGTTAGCTTTCTTCAAAGATTAAGATGTTAAGTCATAATTTAACTAGTCCTGAGAAACAATTATATTCCTTACCAGTCACTACAGGCTATTTTTTTTGACTTCCTCAAGTTCTAAAATGCTTTATAGGAATGGCACAAGATCAGAGCAGCCCTCATGGCTATGAATCTTATATACTACTTGTACGCTACTTTGCCATTCTTTCTTTTACTGATATACTAAGCTCTGTTGCTGTAGAACTTTCATGGCACTTTCTTGATTTTGGAGTAGGTTACATGGTGGCTTTTAAAGAGCAAGAGGGCAGTTTGAAAGCACATCTGCATTTTCAGATACCAAAATTAAATCTACCAATGAAGACTCTAGCTTTAAAGTCCTTTTGCATACTTTAAACTTTGTTCTTGATTGTTTTTTTGTTTGTTAAAGAGAATTATTGTCTTAGAAAATAAGTGGAATATGTCCATGTAGGAAAAACTCTGTGTTTCCCTCCTAAGAGCAATTGAAATCAAAAGTAGGAAGCTATGACAGGAAATTAATTCCAATACTAAAATTTTCTCTTATGTTTAGTGTCTACCCATCCTGTAGTGTAATACTGAAATGTTTTGGTAGACATATATTTAAAGCTTCCTTGGTCTAGAAAAATAAATTACATTTAGACAGATAGATTTTTTTCTAAAATGTATTTCCTATTCTCCTGATTTAAATGCATCCACTGTTTTTAAAATATGCCTTTTGCTTATGTTCATTATTGAAAAATGCTTCATATTTTTCTTTGTTTTCCATATATTTTATGTTGTATGTAGTCACATAGTTCATTTAGACCACAGAATAACTTCAAACAACTATTAATATATCTGAAGAGAGAAAACATGCCCACAGCTCATATTTTTCACAGCTCATATTTATAAGGTGGATCATTCTTTTTTGTTTATATTGCATTGCCCTGTAAAGAATCCATGATTCCCTCAAAAATAATGACATTTTATAAAGGCAACACATGTTTATTTGGAGGAGTATTTATTTTCTTTCCTTCCTGTTTCTGAGTCTCTAGGGTATATTCAGTTCATAGCTTCAGTATTTTTCCTCTCAAACACAAGCATCTTTATTTACTTCTATTTTTGCAAAAAAAATGAAGGTGACAGGTAGATCAAGGAAAGGTGTTTGTGAGAAAACAGAGCATTATTAGTCTTCTGAAAAAATATGAGAGTTTGCTTATGTGTTATAGCTTGCCATAATCAAGTATCAAACAAATAAAAAACTGAATAATATCATTGAAATGTATAGGTTTTGCTTCAGCTATAACTGTGAGAAAATATTTGTAGTCCCTCGCCTCAGAGAGTGGAAATAACAGACCTCACTTCCTTTGCTACTTATACCAAGAAATTTGTGTTCAGAAGAATTGTCTGCCAGGGAAAAGTACTCCTAATTTTGCTAATACTTAAGAATTTTTTTTTTTTCCTGGAAAATTTTGGTGTAAGACAATTTATAGACGTTAATTTAGTATTTGTCTCCATGCATAGACAACATTTAGCCTCATGGAGCGTGCAATATGAAACCTGGAATACATTATGGACACAAATATGTTACTTATTTTATAACAGAAAGGCATTATTGGGTTTATTCAGAATATACTCACAGTCTCTCATGGCTGAAAGTTTGACTCATGATTGCACTTCATCAAAGCAACTTGGATCAATTTGCATGCTTTTAGTTCAGGAAGGAAGTCACATGAAAATGAAGGTACCAAAGCATAAAATAGGATTCATTAATAAAGGCTCAACATAGAGGTCAAAAAAGCAAAATGGAATCATACACTGCACTGATCTGTAGAAACAGCTATTGAGAAATTACAATAGAAGCATGATACAGACATTACCAAGATGTTTAATTGTTGTATATCTATGTTGATACATGTCTTCAAAGGTATGCATCTTGACATACAACTTCCGATGAACCCTCTTAGAAGTCTGCCCCATTTATTGCCTGGTAACTGGAAGGAAAGGACTGTCTTGTCCTTAACAGTCCTCAGCACTGATGCTTCCATTGGACAAAGCACCATGATTATGCAAAACTGTCTTTGAGGCACTTACAGATCTTCCCTTGTGGCCTTGGCGTGTGGAGAGGGTAGATGCATCACCTACCCACAGTATTTATCAGCATGGTTTAAAAGTATGGTTTCCAAGACAACGACCTGAGACTAAAATGTAGAGGTGAAGGAGGTTATAACTTTTGAATCGTTCTTTCACCTCTGCTTTGAGAACAGGCTTGCATGAGTTGCCCTTTGCTTATCTTGACTCCAAAAAAGTGTTTTCAGATTAAAGCAATATTAACTAGTCTAAAAAACTAATTTTCCTTTAGTGCAGGAGGAAAAGACAAGATAGCTGCCCAATATTTAATTTTTTTCTCCATATACAGTGTTCAAAGTAAAAGAAAAACTGGGGAAAAAATGACCCTATAAATAACTACAGCTAGACTGAAGGAAGATCTTGCTGAGCTCAGTGGGAGCACTAAGATATGGACTCCTGCCTCACATCTAGCATTTAGTTCCAAAACCTTCCTTCACCTGAGAGGCAGCAATTTCTTGTCATAATTGCAAGATTTCACTTACAAACTCAGCAATATCTTGCTACTTTGACAGGGAAGACCTCTCAGCTTCCACATCCATCTGAGTTGTGGGAGTTGGATGACCCTGGGAGATCAATCTTTCCTGGATGGCATGACCCCCAGGCTCCCCGTGAGCTCAGAACTCAGGCGCATCTTGCATTCTGCAATATTTTGCACCAACAATGGCAGCTGGATCACAGGTCAGGAAGGAAGGTTTCTTCCCCTCGTGTTCTTTTCCTTCTTGGCTCCTGTCTGCTATGTTGGTAACAATCAGTTATCTAATTTGAAATAGCTTCCTCTTACTTCTGCAATGAGCTTTAAAGCTATCCATGCTGCTTAGAGCAGTTGAATGGCAGCAAAAAAAGCCCTAGAGGGAGACAGCACTGTTTCTAATTGAACCAGTGGTGTTTGTAGAACATAATGAAAAGGTACAGAATAAGCAAGTGATGTCCCAATTATAATCGTATATACATGTATAATATAGCTCTCATTTTCCTTGGAGTGTCAGCCATCCAAAACTAAAATCTGAGTTATGGAGTTATAGTCTGTAGGCTAATTTTTTTTATAAAAATGACAGTAACTGTTTAACAGTCTGTTCAGGGGTTTTGATTTTACCAAAGTTGTGAACTGTCCCTTTGTTTGTGTTTTTCAACTACAAACCCACCAAAAAAATTTCCTGAAGATTGTATGCCATACATTAAGTTTTCATTATATATTTGATCAAGAATTTAATTTCTGCAAGGTGCTGAATGTACTTCCTCTTAGTTATCAAAATTCTTCAATATGTACTAAAACTGGTGGATGCATTTAGTGCTTTTGGCTTTAACAAGTGTGTTTCAATAACTTAAATCCAATACACCATCACCAGAAAGCAATGAAGGGATGTGTTGCAAACATAACATCTCTAACTGAAGACTCACTGGCATGGTTAATCACAGCATAAGAAAAATGCAAACCCAGATGTGTGCAGAGCTAGAGTATTATTAGCTGGAATGAATCTCTCTAACTCTGTTGACATAAAAATATTTTTATAAGACTAATTAGTAAAAGAGGCTTGATGAATTGATACAGAAATAACTATTGTCCCTGTTTTAATATGAAATGACACAATTTTTTTAAAGTTTTGTTAAATATGTACTACATCATTGCAAGATGAATTCCCTTTTTATTTTATTTACTCTCTTTAACATCAGGAAACCTTATTTAGAAATCACTAATAAGTAAGCATTCTGTGTGCATTTTGAGTTCTCATATCATGTGCTTCGAATTTTTGCTTTAAATATGCAACTTGAATACTGAGTGTTATTGGGAGATCTAAATAAATGGATTAAAGTTTTGTGAGTGTTCTCTAATGGTGGAATAAGTAAAGCATGCCCTGTTTCCTTTTTGGCTTTGATGTACTTGAAATCAGAAGTTTTTCATAGTTTGTGTGAGGGTTCTTTCCCTGTAGTTACATGTGGATATTTACTCTTGGGTAAATGGGTGTTCAAAGCTTAGCACTTAGGTTTCTAAAAGGATATGGACAATTCATTCAGAAGAAAGAAATATAGTCTTTATTTTCAACCCATTTGAATTTATTTATAAGGAAAGGAAACTAGAAATAAAAACATTCCTTCAAAGTAATCATTGTTAATTAAATCTCATGTTTTAATTTGAAACCTATCTCAGTTTGAGACAAATTAGGAGGAAAAACTCACATTGTAGTCTTGAATTCCCCAGGGTGCATGCTTCCTTATTTTAACACTTTCCTTAAAGTATATTTTTTTTTTTCCATCCATTTTGTACAGCAACAGAATTATGTAAACCAAATCAAGACATTACACAGGATAACTAAATTGATCTTTAGGAAGTATCTTTTGAAGGCCTCTCTGGCCATTTTCTTTTCAGACTGTTGCTGAAAAAGTCTGCTTTCAACTGAAATTAATACAGATATATAAAACTTCTTTAAATTATTAAGATTTTCAAATAAAATATGAGAACTGTATTTGACTTTTATATTACTACAACTATTATTATTATAATTGTTTTTATTATGAGAAACAAGCCTCCCAATTTCTTGCTCTTCATGAAATTCACTTATTTTTTCCCTCCTCAAATATATAGCATTTTAATACAGAAGTACAAGTTTATAACTAACTCAATCTAAAATTCAGAATTGCTTTATAGAATTAATAAGGGTTTTTTACAAATTGTCTTTATCTCTTGTCTGTTAACTTCAGGTGTTTTCAAATCCATTGCACTTCTATGAACCCTTTCTTGAATGGCTATCTGCTTAGTCTTTTTAAGGTCTAGACTTTTGTTCCAGGGATTTATGATTCATATTTATTCTGTCATGTTGTATTTTAGTACTTGCTATACAGGAAATGTCATAAATAACAGGGCTAATTATCTAAATTCATTTTAGAGGGTGTTTGTTGAAATTCTCTGTTTTCTCCAGTGCAGACATCCAACTGTCTTTACTTCAAAAAAAAACTCCACAAAAACCCAAAGTCAAAAAAATTTTTTTTTAGAGCTAAAACTAGAAGCCTTCTAGAATTAAATGCCATAAATGACAGAATGATAAGGAAATTGTTTGCTTGCTTCTGAAGGATTTTGGGTACAATACTAATCTGAATTTGTAATGGAGAAATTTTCATATTTGTCCTGTAGCTTGTGTATATTTTCAATGGAAATCACATTTTCAGCCTCCAGCATCAGTCTCATGATGTAAGTAAGATACTGCAGATAATGATCCTCTGATAAGACTTGTATTTGTGTATCAGTAAATAATAATTTTCTATTTGAACAGTTTATACAATATGTTGAATTAGCTATTGACAGCAAATATAACTTACATTCTCATTTGTATTTTCTTTGTTTTCTGTGAAAGCTGTGAATTTTATATTACAAGAAAAATAATACACATTTCTTAGCAAGGGTATCACGGGCTAAAACT
>VYZP01043531.1:0-18756 GCA_013400635.1 Hypocryptadius cinnamomeus
CAGAGAGGCTGGGATGGCTGCTGCCTCGGAATGGGAATGCCATGGCAGTAGCCAGTCTGTACCCAGCATGAGGACATTACACATTACATTCCTCCCTGACCTTTGTCCACGGGCTCATTAAAATAATTGATCCTAGCCATGACAGTCACACAAGGACCCCGTGCTTGTCACATCACCTCCTGGGTGGCTCCTTCCTTCCCAGCGCTCTGGCCGGGCCCCAGTCTCTTTTTGCCAGACCTTCCCCTGCCCTGTGCTGCCCCGGGGCCGTGGCAGAGCCGTGCCCCGGGGTGCCCCAGGATCGGCAGCAGGCTGGGCTGCCTCGGGGGGCTGGGGAGGGTGTCTCGCTGCTGCCCACGGGGAGATCCAGCCGGTTGTTTTGCCGGCTTTACTCCGGAGTGTTAATTATTCCAGCCCCAGGTGGCATTGTCCCTCACTATTACACGGTTGACCTGTATCTAATCCGTCATCATCTGAAACCCTCTGGCCCGTCCTGGCATCCCTGCTTGCCCCGAATCCTCCACGTCTCCGTGTGCTTTATTACTGCTGCGGAAACCAAGTTACAGTTTCAGGACAGAATCAAAGAAAAGCTCCTTAATTTCCATCCAGCAAAGCCCGGTGAATCTGGAGCCCCCCGGGGCGGCTGAATCCCGGCCAGGCAGGAGCTCAGAGCCCGCAGGCGGTGGCGGAGGGTCCCTGTCACGCTGCCCTCCTTACCCCCGGCTGCGAGCGGAGATGTCTCTCGGCTCAGCCTGTCTTTCGGGCTGCTCCCCACTGCGAGAGCCGCACAAAGGAGCCCTCCCTGCTGGTGTCCAGGCCAGCAGCATCTCCAGCGCATGACTTGTAACCCGCCGAGCTGGTCCTTCACACGCCGTGAATGATAACAGGGAGCTGCAGCCCATTGTCTGCGGCCCTTGCGCCGGTTTGTCAAGTTTGCGGTTGCATTTTAATCCTGACGCCTTTTCAAAGCCCAGCTGCGCATTGTGTGGGCGCAGGAATTCTTGACTTGCAAATCCCCCAGCATTAAATTCAACCTTCTGGGGCTATGGGGATGGTCCTCACGGTGAATGGGGGGCGGGGGGAGCCTCCTTGCCCCCTGCCATGAATAACAAGCAGATGAGAAGCAGCGGAGGACAGCGCCGGGGCTGGGGGAGCCTGGTGCAGGCGAGGTGACAGCAGTGGGGACTCTGGGGCTGCTGCGGTGCTTGGCAGTGGGATTTGTAGCCAGACGTGGCCAGCTTGGCAGCTGCCCTCAGCCCCTCCTGCTCGCTGTGGTGCCCGGAGCCGTTACAGACCATATGTGATGGCAGCAGCGAGGGCTCAGCGTCCTCCGTGTCACAGCACGGGGACAGTCCCCCGTGCGAGACACACAGAGGGAAGTGGGAATCGGAGAGCCACAGAATGGGCTGGGTGGGAAGGGACCTTGAAGCTCATGTTGTTCCAAACCCCTGCCACGGGCAGGGACACCTTCCCCTATCCCAGGTTGCTCCAAGCCTCATCCAGCCTGGCCTGGGACACTTCCAGGGATGGAGCAGCCACAGCTCCTCTGGGCAGTCTGTGCCAGAGCATCACCAGCCTCGCNAAAACCACACATTTGTCAAAGCTGAAATGTTTCAGGGAGCTGTATCGTTCAGGCAGACTTTTGCCAAAAGCTGGGCAGACTTTTGGCGGCAGCCAGCCCGATTTCCTAACCCTTTGCCTAGCAGGCAGCCTCCAGCCCCAGGTTCCCAGGACACCTCCAGGCTGCCAGGGCTCGCAGCTTCCCGGGAGGCACGGGCAGCAGAACAGCCTCTCCCTGCTCTGGTGGGAGGACATCGACTCCAGGCACGGCTTTGCACAGGACCCCGCGCTGCGGGAATCCCACGCCTCACCCCACGGCTCTCGTCTCTTCCCTGACGTCTCTTGTCTGCTGGAAGCGGCCCCAGCAACCCTCTGGAGCTGGGGCAGCGCGGGAAGTGTCAACTGACAGCTCTGCTTTGTTTCAGGGGGAAAAAAGAGTAACACAATCCCTTCTCATCTTCTCTGGTGGCCTCACTTAACTTCTCAGTGCCTCGGTTTGCCAGGTTCTGGCATCGTAAAGCCCTGTAAAGACTCGGAGATCCTGGAACTTGGGGGAGGAAGGCAAGAATTAAAACAGGAGGAGTGACTGGCTCCCAGACCCCTCCACCACCTCCCAGCCCAGCACTGTCCTTTCTCCTCCTCTCTGCACACTGTCAAGTGTGTGTGATCGCTCCGCACATCTTCACCTCCCAGGACCCCTTTCTCTGCTCTCCCTGACCTGTTTTCCTTCTCTCCAAGGCCCAGAATGCTGCAGCCATCCCTGCCTCTGCCAGGCTTCCCTCCTCTGCTTCCCTGCCTGCTCTGCTCTGTGCAAGGGCTCAGGCAGACTGTCCCCAACTTCCTCTTGTTGTCCTTGAAACTTCTTCACCTGAGGAGAGGCTCTTGTTCTGGGCACAGACCACAGTCAGGCTCAGCAAAGCCTGGGATTGGGGACCACTCAGTGGGAACCTGGAAAATGCAGGAATGCAGGAATATGAATCCTGCAGAAGTAGAAAAAGTGTTTAGGTTCCCGAGGACACTGGCCAGGAAGCAAGACCCTGAGCCCAGCAAGCTGTCGCAGCAAGGAGGTGGCCACAGCCTGTTGGCTATGCAGGACTTGGAGTGACGTCTGTCTTCGGAGCCACTCTCCACTCAGCAGAATTCCCCACACCAGCCAGAGAGAGAATTATCCCTTGTTTGTTTGCCCTGGTTTGTTTTTAACAAAACTGTGCTGCTGGCTGTTTATCACTTCGTTTTCCTGCAGGAGATGAGGCAAGTGAAGGAGATCAGCCAGAATAACACACGACCTTTATGGGCTGTGCTGTGGGCTTGGACTTTCCACCTACCGCCTGTTTGTACCAATGGGGTCTGAGCTGAGCAGATGCCAGGTGCCATCTTTGGTGCTGGCACAGGAGCAGCATATGTAGCTCTGAGCTCAGGCCCACGGGATACTCCCCAGCGTGTGCTCATGACACCCACCCAGAGAGTTTTTGTGCCACAGCTCAAGTCACTTCCTCACACCCAGCAAATTCCTCCCCCTGCTGCCCGTCCCCCCACAGTGAAGCTCAGCAGACGAGGGCTGAGTGCCTGTGAGGGAACACTGCACACAGAGCACCATTTCTGGGTTGCTGGGAAGACCCAGGCATGCAGGGACTCACTCCCTGGCCTTGCTCAGTCCCCAGCTGGGGAATGTGTGCAATATTCCTGAGGCCTCCCTGGGATCTGAGGGAATTTGCTCCCTGGACGTGCCCAGGGCGTGAAGGCAGAGTCTGCACTGAGACACAGCAAAGCACAGCCATGTGAAAGATGCTCCAGTCGAGGTGTCCACCACCCCCAGCCCACTCCTGTCTCTCCTCTCACAGCTCTCCAGCCCAGCCTGGGACCTGCCCCTGGCTCAGGTGGACCTGACTGGCTTCCAGCCAGGCACTCACCAGCCTGGGCTCTAAGCCCAGCTCAAGGGGAACTGTTTGGAGCAGGCTGGCCGGCTCACCCAGCTCTCCAGCCATGCCCTGCATGCTCCCCAGACCACCTCACACTGACCAGCCTTCCCATGGGTCACACAGGTGTGCACAGCCAACCCCTCCCCATCTGGGTTGGGGCAGACAACTTTGTTGTGAGGGGCCTGGCTTGGGGGTAGAAGTGATGGCCTAAGGTGAGGCTGAGAAAGGCAAAGCCTTCACCACAAAATGGCTCTGTCCACCCAACCCCGAGTGCCAGGTGGGCCACTGGTTCCTGCAGGGTCCTGCTGGGCCTCCTGGGGGTCCTGTTCCTCACGTCCAGTGCTCCTGCAACAACCTCCCTACCCTCATCTGGACCCAGCCTGGCTCTCCTTCCCTCTCCTCAGGGAGAGTGAGGCTCTCTCTGCTGTCATTGCTACTGCCTCCAGTCCCAGAATGTTCTGTCCAGTGACCCCATGGATCTGTTATCATTTGGAAGCACAGGATTCTGTGTGTGTCCAGCACATTTCTCCCAAAATGTCCTGGAAGGGGTTGGGGGGTGCCTCTGTCCTGGCTTTTGTGGTGCTCGCATAAGAACTGAATATTCATTGTCTTTACCACAGACTTTAGCTGTGAAAAGAGCTCTCCTGACTTGTTTTTGAACAAAATCCAAGCTGTTTTGACCCATGGATGGCATCCTGAGTTTTGAAGGTATTTACTGAGTAGCAGTGAGCTCAGAGATGTGATGATGGAGCAGGGAAAGGCCATCCTGGTAGGGATATCTCCAAGGGAAGATGGGAAAAGACTCCACTCTAACAGCCATCTGCCAAGAGTCCTGATGGCTTCTGGGCCACTAAAGATCTCCTGGCTTCTGAGCCCCAAAGGTCAGCTGTGGGACTTGTGTGAATGGGGACAGTGAAGGTGACAGTTTGGAGCTCTTGAGAGAGCAAAGCCTTTCTCAATGATATGTCTTATCTTCTGCCTCTGTGTTTGGAAGGTCCAGGGCCTTCAAAATCCTCCCCATGAAGCACAAAAGTAGGTGTCCTCCATCCCTACCAGTCCCCCAGGCATGGTCAGATCAAGTGGATTTTGGTCACAACTAAAGAATTCCCCTTCCAGACACAGGAGAGCCCTAGGGCACACACAGGGAAGCAGCAGGGCATGAGGCAAGGCAACACTGGGAGGGCAACCAGCTCCCTGGAGGCATTCAGGGACATCCTGGGAGAGCAGTGGGGATGGCAGCTAGGCTGGAAGCCTGCCCTGCAGCCTGCCTCTCTCCTCCCTCAGCCGAGTCCCCAGCAGGTAGTGACAGAACCAAGCAGGTTTGTTCGCAGTGACATTTTGGAGGATGCCTCCCAAAGATGAGTCAGGCTGTGCCTGCTGCAGAAAAACAGTGATGCAGTGTCTTGTGGGACAGCTTTAGTGGCTGTGGAGGAGGCAGCCTCACCTGAGCCAGCCTCACCACGCTGGTCCTTGGGAAATGCCTGCCACAGACACAGCCACTGGCTCTTCTAAGAGCAGCCCAAACACCCTTCTTTTTCTTCCAGAGAGTCATTAATGCTCTTGGAACTTCTGCAGCAGCTGGAACTGAGGTGTCTCTTCAGCAAGGTGCCCACCCAGAGGTGTCTCATGTACCTCTGCCTGCAGTGTCCCCCCATCCCTTGTCCCTGTTGCTAAGGTGCTCAGCTTAGCAATGCCTGCTGCTGACACGAGACCCTGGATACTGCCTATCACATTTCCCGTGAGCTGCAGAGAGCAATGAAAACAGAGATCAGAGAGCCGAGGAGAGGAGCTCAGCCTGCTAATTACAGTGGGAAAGCAACATTCAGCACCTGCTGCTGGCAGCTCCGTGCTTCTGCCAGGGGCTGTGTGACAAAACAGGTTCTGTTGGTGGTGAGACAGGGCAGCAAAACACGATCCAGTAGGGCCAGGAGTGGTGGGGGGAAAGTTGGTGTTACCAGGAAGGAATAAGACACACTGGTGGGTTCAGGATTATTAAATCCACGAGGCACCGATCCAGAACTACCCCTGCAGAGGGACTGGGTCTGTGGAGAGGCAGGTTGTCACGATCGTCACCCTTCTGTCGGCTCTGCTCCCGTCTCTGTGCAAATCACAATGTTTTCTTCCTGCCACCTCTGCCAGGGTGATTTGTGTCAGCAGGGGCTCTGGCCAAGGTGATTGCAGCAGCCTATTTTTGGGAGTGCCCTTGAGAGTTGCAAGGCAGGAAGGTGGAGCCCAGCTGTTCCCAGTGTCCGTGCCCCGGGGAGGCACCGACACCTGCAGTCCCTGCTGGCTGCTCTCCAGAGCCTCGCTAATTGCGCCCGGGCCCTTAAATAATGCAGCGGCCGAGTGCCGGAGGGGCTGCCCGCTGGTTCTCCTGGTCCTCGGGAGGGGACAGAGTGGCTCAGCTGGGGGCCAATTCAGGCTGCAGGAGATGGCAACGTCTCCTTTGGGGTCCTGGGGTTTTGGCTCCAAAGGTGCTTTCTGACTCAGCTTGGTTTCTGGATGCCTGCTGACTCCCTGGGACTTTGATTTGGCTCTGACAATCAGCAATAGGCTCACAGATCCCCCTTGTTTTGAGGCCTTTTTAGGTACAGACAAAGATTTAAGGGATAGGTCTGCACCCACATGTATGTGAATCCTGTTGTGACCATCACATTTATTTACCTCGTCTTACAACCCCAAGTAACATCCCATTGAGGTGCTGTCCACCCCCAAAGCTGCCCCACTTCACCTGACCATGGCAGGGATCCATCTGAGCAGCTGTTCCTGGGCCTCCCTTCATCACCCTTGTCCAGAGCAGCTGTGGCTGCCCCTGGATCCCTGGAAGTGTCCCAGGCCAGGCTGGAAAGGGCTTGGAGCAGCCTGGGACAGTGGAAGGTGTCCCTGCCCATGGCAGGGGGTTGATATGAGATGGTTTTTAAGATCCCTTCCAACCCAAACTGCTCTGTGATCTGCTGACCTGCAACACCACAAAATGAAGGCAGAGACCTGGCTGGAAGCACATTTTGCACCCCACAGCTTTGCATCCCACACTTGCCCATCCAGTAAACACCAATAGCCCTTCCTGGAGTGGCTGTCACCCTGCAGGACCCAGGATGACGGTGACACGTGGAATTCCACTTCTTTCTAGGTGGTGTTGCACCTGAGGGTCTGAAATCTGCCTTGCATGAGAATGGTGGCACTGCCAAAGGCCTGCCCTGCCCTGGCCACATCTCCAGCAGCAGCTGGAGGGAAGAATCTCTCCTATACATCCTTCCCTGGGATATAATAAGAAGAAAAACACACAGTGCTTCCCACCGCACTTTCCCAGTCTCTCCCTGGATCCTCCTGATCCAGATGCTGTCTGCAGAGTGCCTCCTTTTCCACGGGTTCCTTTTCCATGATCTTGCATCCACACTAATGCTTTGATGCCCTTTATTAAGGACTTCCACAGCACGTTCCTTGAAATATTGCTTCCATCCATCTGCTTCAAGTCACTGCCTTTGCCTCATGCCCCTGCTTCTCAGCTGGGAGGGAGAATGAGCAATCCCTGCTCACATTCCCCGTGCTGCTCATCTTTTCCTGGATTCCTCAGCCACCCCGCAGGTGTCTCTTCCTGCTCTGCCTGTTCATGAGAGGTAGCTGCAGTTCAGTGCTGTGCATGAGAAATGCTGTGGCTCGCAGTAAAGCTGGAGTCCTGCGATACCCTCCAAATATTGCTGAATTTATCTTTCTGGCACACCTGCCAAGCTGAGAAATCCTGTTACCCCTATTCCAGTGAGGAACAGCATGGCCAGGTAGCAAACACTCCCCTGATGCAAAACAAGGAGCTGGAAACCAGGTGCTGAGCCTGCATGTCCTCGTTCCCATCCGAGAGGTTCTTTTCTTAGCAAACCAGCTAAACCAAGCTTAACAAAGCACCCAGCTTAACTCAGCACCCAGCCAGCTGACCAAAATCTTGTCATTACAGTGACCAACCCACCAAGGCTGTGTTTTGATCTCCAGGAGGTGTCATCCAGCTCGGATGCCAGCAAAAACTCACTGGAGAGACATCGCTTTTCCCAGACAAAGGGAAGGAGGGGAGGGAGCAGCTGAGCCAGTGGAAGTTTGTGCAGCCATAATCACACCTTAAAGCACGGCAGCAGCACCTGAAAACAGCCCTTGTGTGAGCCTGGCAAAGAGGCCCTGGTGACCAGAATGGTTCAAGGTGGAGCTGCCTTTTTGGGGGCACTCACACACCCCCTGAAGGTGGGTGCTCGCACGGGCTGCCCACAGGGGCAGTGCTTTGATCCTTTTTGGCCAGGGAAGAATTGCTCCCTCCAGGTTTTAACTTCACATCTGTTTGCCTTCGTTAAATATATTTTTTTTTTTAAATAGAGAGGAAGGCCAGTGTTTTTTGGCAGTTTGAAAGGGTCCCACCCAATGGAAACAGAAGGGAGCAGAGAATGGGGAAGGCTGGGAGGGAAGGTGTTCCAGCCTTGCCTCTCCCTGCCCCATGCCTGTGGTCCCTGAGCCCTCCAGCTGTGCCCTCTTCCCCTGCCCGTGTTTCCCTGCTTCCCTTGCTGGGCAGCTTCTGCTGACCCCTCTGTGGGCCAGGAGCACCATCACTGCTGGGGTACAGCAGAGATACTCGGGGCTCAGCTCTGGGGCACTGGAATGCCAGAGCCAAGAGTGGAAGCATGCAGGACCACACCCAGCCCCCACCTGAGCCAGGCCACGCTGTGTGTGCTCTAGGGGGCTGCTGGGGCACTTAGGGATGCTCAAATCTGTCACCAGGGCAGAACTTGCCATCCCCATCATTCCAAGATGCTCAAGTGCCATTCTGGGAGACACAGGCAGGGTCTGAGAAGAGCCCATGAGCTGCAGCAGTGGGAGGGACAAGCCAGACTTTGCCTCCCTCTCAGCTCTGTCCCCCACACACTGCAAATGAGAGCTGCAAAGACCTCTGCTCTCCAGGCTGGCCTCTCCCCCTCGGTGCTCCTGCTCCCACTCTCAGCAGCTCAGCCCTGCATCCAGGTTTACATATAAATACAGAGTGAGTGTGAAATCCACCCTGGGGTCTCTCCTGACTCCCACTTGGCTCCCTAATTGGAAAGTCTGCCAGCAGGAGATACTGCAATGAGCTCAGGCAGAAACAAACTCCCTTTATCCCAGGCAGAGATGACGGCTGGGGTTAGGTCCCAGTCCAAATCCCACTGGCTGGGAAGGACACAGAGCAGGTTTGCACAAGCTCTGCTTCTCCATCAGGCTCTGGGGCTCCACCACTGCTGTGCCTGGGGGGAAGGGGCAGGGAGGGGATGTGTCAGAGAGGATCCTGCAGCAGCTCATCCCTCTGGGAAGGGCTGGACTAGCACTTTGCAATCCCTGACCACTTGATGCCAGCAAGGAGGGGCATTAGGACAGGGGGCTGATCTTTGTGCAGCACTGAGTGGGTGAATTGCTCCAACACTTGCATCTTCAAACAAAGACACCTGACTCTGAGGTTCCCCCATTTGCTCAGTTCCCCAACACACACACAGCTCCCACCCAGACACTGCTGGCCTGCAGTGGCCCCCACTCCTTTTGGTTATTCTGCCTAAAGGAATCGGGAGTCAGACTCTTCACCTCCTTCCTGTGAGGGAAAACTGACCCTCACACCTTGTGGCCTCTGTTTCTGCTCCCCAAGCCCTGCATTGCAGGTGTTTCTCACCACCTTTGATGGAGGCAAAGTGCCCACACCTCACCAGGGCATGTGGCACCCCAACAGCCAAGAGCACTGGGAAAGGCAGCTCAGAAACCTCCTCCACCAAACCCCCATTGATTTTTTTCTTCCTCCTCTAGTTTTAGGAGGCCCTGGAGGCACAAACATTGCCTCCAGTAGAGCTACTTCAAAAGCAACAATGATTTCAGTATAAGCAGATCAATGTTCCAGAGCTTTGTGTTCTTGGAGAAAATAGCACAGATCTGGTCTCTAACGCTGCTCCCCATGTCCAGGGGGTGTTTCCCACAGTGGATGCCATGTTCACCCCAGGATCAGGGCTCAGCTGGTGCTTCCTTTCGGTCTGGCACCACCCAGTCTCAATGAGCTCTCCAGATGAGCAGGCAGGAAAGAAGCTCCAGGGAGAGAAGAGGAACAAGGTATGGTCAGATACCAATTTAAACCAAGGATGGAGTCAAAACAGGTGCCCTGAGCTGCTGAGCACTGCTGTTGTGCAGAACCAATCTACTCCCATGAAGGGCAGAAGCTTTGCCTGTGGAAGCTCATCAGAATTTCTGACTTATGTAGAGCCCAAATAACTGGGAATTCAAACGTCTTCAAACAGAAATTTCCATTTCTGACCAGTTCTCTGAAGCGAAAACAAACCTGACGTACGAAATACCAATTTATTGCTCATGTTGTCTGTGTGAATTCAAACATCTACTGACGCAGCAAATGCTTTATGCCAAAACAACACCAAAATTAGTAAGCTCACTGCTTTAATCATGGTGTTTGGAGTGAGAGCCAAGGTGGTGCAGACTCACAGACATTTCCTGTACACATGAGCATTGCCTCTGTGGCCCTTGGAGAGTTTCTCGTGGCCATTCCCATGATTCACCCTCGAAGACCAGACAGACATTTGCAAAGGCACCGTGATGGCCACACTCTTCTGGTGGTGAGATCCTGCCAGCTGAGTGCTGCAGACTCTTCCTTTCACTAATCCTACCTTCTGGAGGCACTTAGCAACTAATCTGGATTACCTGTTTCTGCTGTTCCATGGCAAAGGGAACATCATTGTTTCAAGTCCCGTGGGCTCCCTCCGAGGCAGTGGCCCATGGGAACACCCCCTTGTCTTCCTAATTTGATTTAGGTTGCTCCTTTGCCAAGACCCCTCAAGTCTCACGTGGATTTAAGTGAGCCATTGCATGGGCTCCAAACACACTCTCTAGCTGGGGACATTATCCTGCTGCAGCAAACACTCAGACCTGGGCTTTTGCAGCACGAGGATTATCGCTGTTTAGCAGTGGCTTGTTAACAGATGCCTAAGGAAATGCAGACAGCACAATGCTGACCCACAGCATGGAGCTGAAACACCTTCCTGGCCTGATGTAGGCAGGAGTTTCCTACTTCAGAGCATCTCTTGTCAGGTTTCAACCAGCCCATGTCACTGCAGGTCAGAACATTCAGACAAACAAAGTCCAGCTGACTGCCCCAAACCCTGGAGCAAGCCTTTGGCTCCAGTCACCCCAGAAACAACCAGCTGGAGTTAGGACTTCCAGAGCTTTGTACGCCAAATGGGCCCAAGCTGGTGCATATAAAAGCCCCAGGGTCTGCCAGTCTTGGAGCTATTTTCCCAGCCCTCCCCCAGATCCGTGCCTGTGACTGTCATTTGTGAGGTGGGATGTGCAGCCCTGCCCACAGCGCTCCAGGCGAGGTCACGGTGACACCCCCCGCCTGCCTAACGCCTCTCTGAGACTCCTGACATCCTTCTCTGCAGTCTCTCCCTGGAAGTCTCTTATTTTTAGTCACC
Source organism: Hypocryptadius cinnamomeus (assembly GCA_013400635.1). Lineage (NCBI taxonomy): Eukaryota > Metazoa > Chordata > Aves > Passeriformes > Zosteropidae > Hypocryptadius > Hypocryptadius cinnamomeus. The sequence continues at coordinate 10,943 of VYZP01043531.1, forward strand.
TTTCTGGTCACTGCTGGGCTCTTAAGCAGAGGTCCTCATTGGGTTGTCACAAAATAACCCAATTCCTGGGAGGTGTCACCAATTTGGGAGCTCTCAGTGCTCAGGGTGGGCTCTGCCTCTGTTTGTGACACATTCTGTCCTGTACTGTGCTGAGCTCAGCTGTGTGATCCAGGCCCACGGTGCCTCTGTCTGATCAGCCTGGACACTCCACTGAACCTGACCCTCACAAGTTTTGAGCAAATTACCAGGACATGGTCTCACTCCAGACACCTCCCTGCGCTCTCTCACGTGGATCCTCTTGGTGCCCACGAGCCTTTTCACAGATGCCACTGAGTTTCATGTAGGAGGATTATTCCCGGGAAATCTCATTTCTCACTTCCACTCACACATCCTGGTGGCCCCTTCTAAGGACAGCAAAAGCCCCAGCCCAAGAGCCTTCCCAAAGAGCTCAGATGAGTGAGGCACCTCTTTTAGCCCAGTTGAGTTGGGCCAGTGTGAAAATTCATTCCCCAAACTGCTCTGGGGAAGGAGCAGCCTGGCTTGGTGGCCAGGGGTGACCTGCTCCAGAAGGAAGGATGCTGGTGGCTGTACCTAAGGTCTTCAGATTGTTCACTCACCCAGGAAAGAAAAAGGCTTCAGCTTGTCCCCAGAAGCAGCATCATCGTGCCAGGATGCTGTGGAGTCTTACAGAGGTGCCAGGAAAACCAGTTCAGGTGGGCTTGTGGTGTTTGCAAGAATTCAAATCTCATTGTCACAAAGCTTGTTGCCCTGCCTGCAGACCCACTCCTCCCTTCCCAGGCACCCTCCAGCCACCACTGCTTCATATGTGGCTTCAGAAATGGTGCCTTGCCTATCTTGGTGAGCTCCTTGCCTATCCAGGTGAGCTCCTTGCCTATCCAGGTGAGCTTCTTGCCTGTCCTGGTGAGCTCCTTGCCTGTCCTGGTGAGCTCCTTGCCTATCCTAGTGAGCCAGCACCACCCTTGATGGGAGCCTGGGTTGTTCCAACCCTTCCAGACACCACCAAGATCCATGCAGCTGTTTTGGGCTCTGCCCTGGCTGTCCCTGCCTTAGTGCCTCCTGCAGTGGGGCAGGCAGTGAGCCTGGGTAGCTCACTAGCCAGGGCAATTATTTCTGCTCCACATGGGTGAATGAAATCTCGGGTGGTGGGGCAGGACCTCTCTGCAGACCTGGGTATTCCTGGGATCTTTGTCAGAGCAGCCCATGTAAGGAAATTTCATCCCTTTAGCACTGTCTCCAGGGGGTTTCCAGGTGGTGGCTGAAGGCAGTGGCCCAGTATCTTTCCCTCTGAGCAGGGCAAGCAGCTGCTCCAGGCAGGAGCTTCTCTCTTCTGGCCATCCTAGAGAAGAGATGACCTTCTTGAGAAGGAAGTGCTTGCTAAGCTTAAATTAGATTTTCTAAATATCCTGTCCCTCACCCTGTGGCCCCAGAGCCACTTCTGCAGGCTGGCACTTGGGATGGCAGCCAGAGCAATGTCCCACAGCAGAGGGAAGACACATGATCCTGCCTCCCACCACAGCACATCCCATCCCAGCCTCACACAGCCCCAGCTCTGCATCGCTGCCTGGCCTGGAAATAAACAGGACAAAGCTGCCCAGGACAGTGTCCACCAACAGGATAATCTTGCTCTGGTGGAGCAAAGCCCCAGCCTGTCTGCAGGGTGAGGAAGGACCAGCCGGGCCCGCTGCCTCCCCTCCCCATCCCAGCACCCAGGATTGCAGCCCCAGGCGGATTCTCTCCTTGCTGGATAACTTACACGTAGCTTCCCTGCTCCATATACTCAGCTGTTCCTCTGATATGGTGCCAGTCTCAACACATGGAATCCAGGCCTTCAAAATCTTCCATAAGCTCAGGCAACTTTACATTAGCACATTGTCGATGATTTCGAAGCCTACAGGCTCAGCCCGGCGAGCCTTCCATAAAATACCGAGCGAGGTGATGGTAGCTCTGCATGAAGCAGAATGAAACTGTGCACTCGTCCATCTTTCCAGCCACCACATTTCTCCTGGCTGAATAAAAGAGCTTGTTTAATGGCAGCATTAAATTCAGGGCCACTTGTTGTATTGCTGTGTCCCCAGGACCTGGAGGGAATGCTCGTTACACAGCTTTCCATGTTATTTGTGAGGATATGGCTCCTAATTGAAGCTCTGCTATGTGAACATTTCCAGGAATTTTCATCAGGCCATTCAGCATCAACCCTTAGCTCCTGAGAGCTTCCCTTCCCTTATGAAACTTTTGCCATTTTTCTCCCAGGATGAGTGAAAAAAACAGAGTGGAGAAAGGAGATATGGCCGTTCAAAGTCTTGAACCAATTGGTCAATGAAGGAATTTCTGCAATATTTTGCATTTTGGGACTATTCACCCCCACGGACTAACTCCTTCTTTCTCTTCATCATGAAGCCACATTTGTTCCCTTCAATAGACCTTTCCACCCCAACCCCTTCTCAAACTCCAGCCCTACAGCTCACAAGCAAATCTGGAAAACCATTCCTGCTCTCCAGGATATGCAGTTAATGGAGGAGAGCTGGAGAAAGACCTGGCCACAGATCCAGAGGGGCAACAGATGTCCCCTCCTGTCCCTTCCCTTAGCTCCTGGTGAGCAGCTGGATGCTCAGCACCACGGCAGTCAGGCCCAGCTCAGACACCTTCCCTGACCCATGGACAGAGTCGCCGCTCACCAGACCAACAAAACCGTCCCTAAGGTCAGCTACAGGCTGACCCACCTGGCACTTGGCAGCAGATGTGGCAGCTCTCAGCCTCCTGCTGTCCCTGCTCCTTGTGCCACTGTTGGTGGATGTTTGCAGATGGCTCATCCCACCCTGTCCCTTTTCTCCTGCCTCTGTCCAGACATCAGCACTGCCTGTGCCATGCCCAGCGTGCTCTGTGGGCCAGCCCTGAGCTTCCTGCTGCCTTTCACAATCTCCTCCACAAAGCCCTTGGCCCAAAGCCCTGTGGGCTAGACTGATCCTCTGGAGATATCTGCCAGCACAGCCCGCCCGGGCTCACAGCTCTGCCTGGAGGCAGCTCTCCCAGGGGGAGGAGGGAGATGTTCATCCTCTCTTTCTTCATGTCAGCACCCACTGCCCTAATCCCTGGGTCATGCTGCATCTGCATCCCCTGAGCATCCCCAGGACATCCCTGGAGGTCCCCACTGTGCCCCAGAGGTCCCCATTGCACGGCACCGCCAGCCCCCGAGGCCTCACATCCCACCCACTGCAGCACCACGGAGGAGCTCACCGTGTTTGATGGCTCTGCCAGGGGACAGCTGGCTTGTTCCTGTTCCAAACCCCTTCCCTGAAGCTGCCAGCCCAGCTGGGAATCCTAGCCCCATCCCTCATGCCAGGCAGCAGGGGAGGACAGGGATACCGTGGTGGGGAACCCCATCCTTGGCGGCTCCGCGGAGCAGCAGGGGCTGAGAGCCGGCAGCAGGGGCTCAGATTTCAGCTCCTCTGCCCTTGGAAAGTCCATGCCAAGAGGACCTCGGAGCTGTTTGGACTCCTTTGCCTCTCCCCGCCTCTGCAGGAGGGTGTGGGTGAGATTCTGCTTGCCAAGAGAGCCCCATGGCTTGTCCTTCTTGGCTGTTTATGGCTTGGACCAGATCAGGTTTCTAAGCTCTTCCCAAGCCGGTAACTTTGGGGTTTTTTTTCCTTAAGGAAAAAAAAAAAAAAGCAGCACTGATTTTCTCCTTTCCCCACCCTCCCATCCTCCACCCTGCGATTTGTGGCCTGGCCTGAAGATGGTGAACAAGCAGCGGTGCTCCAGAGCACTGCCAGGGCTGGGCCACCTCTGTGTCCACCCAGGTCCCCCTGGAAATGCTCCCTGAGGCCCACGCAGGTGAAGGGGGCTCAGCATCCTCCTGCTGCACCCCATCCCCCTGGTCTCCCAAGAGAACATGACCCAGAAGGGGAGGGGGGCAAGGCTGTGACCCTCTCAGCCCCCCAGAAGATGTTTTCTGCTCCCTGCTGAGTGGCAGGCTGGCAGCAGCAGCCACCATGTGTCTCCGTCCCCCACTGCAAAAAGGGCTGGGAGCCCTTTCCCAGGATGCTGTGGGGATGAATACAGCAGATAGCATGAGGTTCCCAGAGCAGGTAACATCCCCCTAATTAAGATAAATACTAATTAAGTCTGGGACTTTCAGAGAAGCCCTGGGAGCAGACTCCAACTCCTGTTGAATTTCAATGGGAACGAGACACCTGACTCCAGAAAAACCCAGCCTCTGATATGAAGCTTAAATGGGCCCTTCTCTAACGTTGATATATTGCTGCTCTGTAACTCATGAGTGCCTTCCCGTATATCCGAGCACAACATCAATGTCCTGGAAATGCTAATAAGGAGCTTTAGGAGGGCAGCAGAGAACAGGCTCCAAGTCAGATGCCCATGATCACCCCGTGCTATTAAACACTGTGGACAAGCTTTGAGCAGAGCTTACCCGTATTGCACACGAGGCTCTGGCTGAGCCCCAGGTGCTTTCTGCATCCCTCCTCCTCCTTATCCTCTTCCTCCTCCTTTCCAGCTGTGGAGAGCTCATGCTCTCTCAGTCCCAGTCCTGTGCTTTGTGGGAAACCCTTGCTGGGGCGAGCAAGGTGAGGGGACAGGGCAGTGCTGGCAGCTGTGCCTGCTGGGAACAGCCTCCCAGAGACCACCGAGGGACAGCAGTGAGGAGCAGACCCCCAGCATGCTCAGATGTACAGGGCTGCAGCAGATGGGGCTGCCCAGCCTGTGCTCACGGATCCTTCGCCATGTCCAGCGGAAGTTGTGGGTCACCCCTGCCAGGACCATGCCATGAGAGCTCTGCTGGGTGGCCACAGCAGCAGGAGCCGTGTGGGGAGCTGGAGGGACATAACACGGGTGTGGCGATGGAAAAAAATGGAAAGCGCTTGGGTTTTCCAGTGGCGGGATCAGGGAGCTGTGACAGCGCTGAGCTGGGGCAGCAGAACCATTTGGGAACTCCAGAGCGTGAGACCCCTCCACGAGCCACCACGTGTCCAGCTGGCTCAGACCCAGCATTGTGACGGCCTGGACTTGGCCGGCCCATGGCCCATTGCCAGCCCAGAGGTCTGACAAACACAACCTCTCTGTCCTGCGGCCTCGCTCGCCAGCGCCTGTTTCGAATTAGCATTTCCCCTGCCCCCACCACCCGCCATTCGGGCAAATCCCTCAGCTGTCTGCCAGCGGTGCCGGGCCAGGGGAGACCAACCCCGGGAGCCTCGTTTGCTTTCCAAGGACTTTGCCAGGTCCCCGGTACACTTTAGCAATTAGAGGGTTAAGTTTCCTCCCGGCCTCGCTGCATTAACTGGAAAGGAATGAAGTGTCAGGCATGTTCTCACCACAGCAGGCTGTTGGAAAGCAACTCCCTTCTCCACGCACACACACCTCCCACTGCTGCGACCAAATTATTTTCTATCCTCCAGAGACCCAGTATGCCAGACAAAATCTGCAGCATGACTCTGATTCATTGCAAAAGGATGCAGATGTAATATTCCCTTTTTTGCCGGGGCTTCTCGCACGCTAATTCACACGGCATCTCGGCGTTTCGAGTTTTACAGCTCTCCTGCTCTCTTTATTATTTTTTTTTTCGGAGGGCTCTGACGCCCCTCGCTGACCCTTGGCCCCGCGTCCTTTCTCCCAGCACCACCAAAATAAAGACACTAAGCCTCCCATCTCCAGCGTGCAAATAGGCAGCTCTCCCCAATGTGCTAATTAGCCGAGTGTTTGGAAGTAAATAGGTAAGATTGGTGGTAATTTCCTGGCTGAAGGGGTAATTATTTGTTTCAAACAGGCTGCAAAATAACCCCCGTAAGGTGAGATAGGAAACTAAATTCAAAAGAGGTTTCCTATTCCCACTAAGCAGGATTGAAAACTGGTTTGAAATTCCTTTTTTTATTTATAGTACATGGTATCCATGGAAACCTACAGAGGAGGTCATGGTAGCTAGGCCTCCGTTTCACCCTGCTCAGGGGATTACCGTTGCACAGTGGTACGCAGCCGTGTAAGAAAGTAGATTCACAATTCCCCGCAAACGGCCCCCCCCGCCAGCCCCCAGCCCCAGCCTTCCTGGAGGGCTGCAGGAGAGCTTTTGGGAGGCTCATAAATCTGCTCCGAGATGGGAAAGTGATGGGAACTGTGCCTCCAGCGTCCCCCAGAAGCAGGAGGCTGCCGGGAGCAGGCCGGCTCCCCGCGGTACCCTGACGCGATGCGCTGCGGGACGGAGCCGCTCGCAGCACGGCAGCGGGAGCAGTGGGATATCCACACTTCCCCTTTCCTGGGCTCCCATCCCTGTGCACTTCCCCTTTCCTGTGCTCTCATCCCTGTACACTTCCCCTTTCGTGTGCTCCCATCCCTGCTCCAGGCCCTGCGCGAAGGGGAGGAGCACCATGGCCAACTTTTCACTTGGCTGAACCAAGCGAGGGAAGCCCAAGCGCGGTCCAGATCCTGACTTCCCATTTGCCAGCAGGGATGTGCAGGCAGGGCATCGTCTGCCTTCACCTTTCCCTGCTGTTCTTGGGAAAACCGCTGCTCTAGAGGGAGCGGGGAGAGCGTGGGCAGGGGGATGCTGCTGAAATGGCTGTGTCCGAGGGCCATGGTGCTGGGCACTGCTCCCCTCATGACTCCCTCATGATTCCAGCAGGGAAAAAAGGCTGCTCCTCGCCTCCAGGAGCTGTTTGTGCTCTCCCTTGTACAAACCTTTTGCTGCTGAGGACAAGAGCGGCTTCCACCTCCAGCCTGGCTGCGTGTGATTTAGCGGGCGAGCGCGATCATTACTTTTTATGCCGTGTGTAAACCCCGGTTCCAGCCCGTGGAGCGGCTGATGCTCCACCAACACCCGCGAGCAGCAGGAGCAGGAGCACGCAGCCAGCTCGCTCCCCCGTGCTGGCAGGGCCACCGGGATGTTCCCTGGGAAGGCAGAGGTGGAACGTGGAGCTGCTCCACAACCATTTTCCACCCAGCCCAGCCCGCCATCCCCTCCAGCTCCCCGCACTCTGCCCCAGCCGCGCGCAGAGCGACATTCCGCCTGTGACCTTCACTAATTCACTTTCCCTCTCCACGCCGCATTCCCTCAGCTCGCAGAAGGACTCGCTTTTTCACACAGCATAAAAATAGCCTGCGCAAGGCGTTGCCAGAGGAAGCTGCGGGGCCAGCAGCGCGCAGGCAGGCAGAGGGACCGGCTGTGCCACGCGGGTCTCGGCCCTGCTCACGGCACTGCTCGCCCCAGCAGGGAGCTCCCAGACCGGCCTCCCACCACCCAGACACCCTTGGCCTCCTTAACACCCCAGCTTCTTCCTGCGCCGATGCCTTGCTGTGCGCTCGGTCTCGGATGTGGTGAAATTCAGACGGTGGAGGTCAGCAGCAGGGAAATGCTGCTGCATTAACCTTCCCCCTTAAACTGAATGTTTTTCCCCCTCAGTTTAGGAAACTGAAAGCTGAAAGCATCAAATTTAGGTAAATTTCAAGGCAGATTTCTGAGGCTTTCTAAAGAAAAGAATTATCCAAAAAATAGTTTCCATGTCCTTTATGGAAATGACTCTGGTTTAAATATCTGTCATTGGGAAATAGCACTGGAGCCATCACCGTCATGCAAAACTGAACTCTTGGTACTAAACCAACATTATGTTACCATAAAACACCTCCATCTCTTCTTCTCTTCACAAGCCCTTACCTTGATTCTTCTCTGCCGCCCCTCCAGCAGGCCTGTGCATGGCACCATGTGACCACAGCCACCCCCAGCCACTTGCTCAGGCTTTGAGCCAGTACCCATTCCTCATCACCGTCCCTAATGTGCCTCCCAGCCACCCCCC
>VYZP01043532.1:0-17522 GCA_013400635.1 Hypocryptadius cinnamomeus
CTCTGGGCAGGACAGAGCAGCCAGGAGACACCCATCGTGAGGAAAGCACTCTAGGGAAGCCCACCTCCACCCTCTGCTCTGCCGGGAGCCCTCTCCATCCTGCCGGTTGCCGTGTTCCTCTCCCGTGACACCGCTCTGTCCCCAAGGTCACCGAGAGCCATGCCCAGCCAGCATCCCGCTGGGATGGCCACGGAGCCCAGGGCACCTCCGGTGAGCCCAGAGATGCTCGCACTCACCACGCTCACCTCTTTCTCTTCCCCTTTTCTCCCGTGGGGAAGTTAAGCTGGCTGCTGTCCATGTGCTCCGGCTGAGCCCGGAGGAGGTCACGTCCCCGCTGCCCCGCTGTGCCCGGGGCCGGGGTCCCGGCCGGAGCTGGGGCCGGCAGCGCCCGGGTCTGCTCGGCTGCTCTGCTCCAGCCGCGTGCGCAGGGCAGGGTGAAAGGGGGGAGAGGGGAGGGAGGAGGGGAGGGGGGAAATGAAACTTTAATAGCACAGAGCCCCTTTTGTTTCCCAGCATATGGGATATTTCATACATGCTGAAGGCATTAACCACCTATATTCTTCAAGCGTTCGCGGCGGCTGGGAGCACAGCCCCGCGCTCAGCTCGGGGCACAGCGTCTGTCCTGGGGGGCTGCAGCAAGCAGCAAGCAGCCCCTCTGCCCTGGCACCCCTCCCTAGAAGTGAGGAGACCCTAAATTAAAGTCTGGAAAGCTGCTCTGCTTCACCCAGGATCACCCCCTGCATGGTTTTGTCCCCCAAAAAGAGCAACCAAGCCCCAAACTCAAACCCAAGGAAAGGGATGAACCTTTCCCTGTTTTTTGGACATGATGTGAAGTGGGGGAAGCTAACTCAAACATCCCCGGGGGTCTGAGACCCAAAACATCCCTCCTGTCCCAGGGACATGGCAGAGCCCAAAGATCCCATGAGCTGTGACTAACAGTGGCAGAGAGGGGCTGAGGAGGGCTGGTGGCATGTCCCCTCCCTGTCCTCTGGACACAAGAGCATCCCTGGAGCAGCAAGCAAGCAAGCTGCTGACAGAGAAGGGCTGGGAAATATCCACATGGAATATCCTCCTCATGATTTTCACCCATTTTCTCCCCTCTGTCTCCCATTGTGGTGCCTGTAAAATGGGTGACACCATCTTTGCAAGTAGGGAAGGGACACCTCCAGGTCCTGAGCACAGACAGTGGCTGCCACTGCCCCCTGCAGCCCCCACCAGCCACCTCAGTGTGGGATGGGGACATCTAGGGTCCTTGGCACTGCATCCCTCCCTTATTCCCATAGAAGAGATGTTGGCTTTGACCTTCTGGGCAGGAGAGGACATCCACTGGTGGCAAAACTCCAAGCACGGTCTGAAATGGAAGGGGCCACATGTGTGCTGTTTTCACCAGACTGGGTGGATTCCTCAGCACTGGGGCTCTTCATTGGTGCCCACCCTGTGACTGGCACCCATGAGGGCTCCCAAAGCAGGTTCCCCTTCACCAGCCCTCGTGTTTTTGGCAGCCAGGGGAAGGAAGGCATGAGCCCATTCATGCAGGGTGAAGGGATATGTTGTCCATCCCACGGAGCCACAGCTCCACTTGTCCCTGAGCCCCCAGCCCTGCACTACACAGGATGCCCAGTAAATCCTTACTTTGTCCAGTGTTTATCCAGTCACACTCTAATTTGAAATAAAAAACGCAGCCAGTAAAAGGCCTTTATAGCTCTTCAGAGCTCATAAACCGGCAGCGCTGGCGGACGGGGGCCAGATGATTTGGGGCTGCTAGGAAAATTTATTGCAGATTTTGGTAACTTAAACATTACAGCTCTGTGAGCCCCGGGACTGGTTTGCTGAGCAGCTCCCAGCGGCAGGGATGGAACAAGGGATGCTTTATTGGGGAAGGGAAGGGGGGGCTGACAGGTCTCACCCAGACCCACAGTTAACATCCACCCAGATTTAGACTGGCTCATTTTTAAGGCAAGGCTTTGCACAGACTGAATCCATCCTTGTGCCAGGAGGGAGTGTACGTCCAGGATCCTATCCTCATGTCCAGGGCTGCTGGACACAAGGCTGCATCACCCTGGGATGAAGACAGCCCTCAGCAGCATCCCAGGGAGATGATGAAAGGGACTGTGCCAGCACCTCCTTGTGCCAAATCCCCTGGCTCAGTGGGCAGCCTTGCACTAAGCCCTGCCGTGGGCAGGAAGAGCTGGGATGGCTGGCCAAGCTTGTCGTGGGAGTCTGTAGAATTTGGAGAGAATGAGAGGAAGCGGCCGGGGTGGGGAGCGTGCGAGGGAAGGCGGGTAGCAGGAGGGAAGGCATTTTTTCCTTGCCAGTGTCTTGGCTGATTCGGTGTGAACTGCTATAAATTTGTTCCTTATCTCTCAGGCCATTTAATGTTTTCATGAAAAGAAAATAGTCTGCAGGAAAAAAAACTCGCTGATAAAAGATCCCTTTGGCATTGGGAGGAATGTTAAATGTCTCTAATCAGCAGGGTCTGGGGCTTGGAGTGCTCCTGGAGCTGGCAGGGAGCTGAGAAGTTGTGGGGACTGGGCAATGCTTGGAGCAGACTCTCCCAGCACCCTCCCAGATCTTGGGGGGAGTTGGCATCTGTCCCTTGCAGTGAGACCTACAGAGAGGACGTAGTGCCCAGTGTGGGATAGCAGTGGCTGTGGCTGGGATGGCTCCAGCCACTTCACCCTGCAGGCTTCAACATGAATTAGACCAAATACTGCCAGAGAGAATAAAAAGTGGAAATATGAGGTGCAAATTCTATGGGAGAAAAGATATGGATCTAAATCCTTCTTGACTGCTTCCCAGGACCCGGCAGCAGCATGGGCTGTGCCAGGGACCCCCACATGTCTTTGCACCTCCAGGACCTTCATCCCTTGCCTGTGCCTGCCCCCATGGAGAGGCCAGGGGGAAGCCCCAGAGCCCCACGTGGCTGGAAGCATTCTTCCCAAGAAAGCTGGCCCATGGTCCAGCTGCTGTTTAGATTTAGACTTTCAAAAGCAAATCCTGCATGAGTCCTCCTTGGAACAAACCTCCTGGCCCTTACTGACAGTGCCCTTGCTCCGGCTGAGGACTGGGATGCAGGGCTGGAGGCACAGGGGTCATGAGCATCCCTCTCTGCAGGGTCAGGTACTGCCTGGTTGCACTTCCCATGATGTGTGGGCACTGAGCTGTATCCCTCCAAGCACTGGGTGATGCAGGCACACCACATGCTGCTGAATTCCTGAATGGGAGCATCCCTGACTGGGAGCATCCCCACCACGTGGCTCTCTGAGGGGCATCCCACCCTGCTGCCTGAGGCCAGCAGAGCCATGGCACAGGGACACATGAGCCTCTGAGCTGCAGCTTCACGTCCAGGCTGCAAAACAGACAAGGCAGCAAAAATGTGACTACAAAGGGGATTTTTCAGGGTGGGAAGGAACGGTTACTGATTACTTTCCCCCCCCCTCTTTTTTTTTCCTCTTTTGATAATGTTTCATTTTATACTCCAAGGGAGCAGAAATGCCATTTCAAATGAAAAAATCAAACCCTTCTGTTTCAACACACTCCCCAGCTCAATGTCCTCATGCACCAGCACACCTACATACCAGCTTTTCTCCCAAGCACAGCTCTGGCCCAGCAGACCCCGTTTCCAGGCAGCGTTCCCCCTTGGCCAGTCCCATATCCCAGCATCCTGCCTCCCCTGCCAGCCCCACTCCCAGCCCCATCCCGCCATCCACATCCCCTCTCCACAGGCAAACACATTTTCTTCCACATCCATCACGTGGAAGTAGGATGTGCATTCTGGTGCCAGAACACGCACGGCCGGCTGCGACAGCAGCGCCTGCACGGCTGCACAGAGCTGCTGCTGTGCTGGTGGGTCGCAGTTGGCTTTTGTGGGATGGTTTTGGCTGTGCCTGGAATGGTGGGGAGGAGCCAGGAGCTGGCACTTGCCATCAACACTGAACTGCTGAAATTGGTGTGGTGCCAGGTGTCTCATTCTTTGCTTGGACATCTGTCTGTGTGCCCACTCTTGCCTTGCTGCGGGGCATTTCTCTGCCATTCAGAGGCAAAACCATATGCATTTTGTAAAGCTGGGCGTTGCTTGGCAGACTGGCAGCACCACTGGCATCACGATGGCATCGTGGCATGAGCACAGTGACCGTGCATCGGCCCCGGGCACCCGGCATCCTCCTGCCAGGGGGTGTGGGCATGAGGATCCCAGGCTCTCATCTCTGAAGTGCTCAGTGGCAGCTCCCTTTGGACTCCAGTGCAGCCCCTCTGCTTTTCCTGCCCTCTGGAAGACCCCCCCCATCCCGCCGCCGTCTCCTCTGACGCAGGCGGCTCTGCTCCAGACGGGTGGTGCTCGCCCCGAGCCCCAGCCAGAAGAAAGCCCCTTTGTTCAGCTCAGCAAGCGGGGCCCTGCGCCGGCTGGCCCCACTGACCTCCACCACCCGAAAACACAGTCCCTGCTGTCCCATGGGTCAGGGCAGGCATGAGGACAGGGACAGAGACAGCCCCTGACACTCCTCCTCGGGTCAGGGTCAGTGCCCAGGGACACGGGCATGGGTCACACAGGGTGCAAGGGTATGGAGCTGCTGTGCCCTGCCAGGAGGGAGGGATGGATGGATGGATGGATGGATGGATGGATGGATGGATGGATGGATGGATGGATGGATGGATGGATGGCTGTACAGCCAAACCTTTCATCTCATGCTTTTTGAGACGGGCAGAAGTCACTGGGAAACAGTGGAGCTGCCAAGCTCACCAGGGTGGGATGGGGAGTGGGGCTGGCGCTGAACAAGCTGCTGCTAATGAGAAACAGGTGGAGAGCCCGGCGTCGCCCCCCTCCACCCAGCCCTCTCTCAGCCCTCGGGGTCAGCCTGTATTTTCTTAAGTCCTGATTGCAGAGAAATTGGAGGCTTGTGTGCCAGTGGGTTCTGGTGTGCTCCAAAGCAAAGGGAGCCTGACAGGGCCTGGGATTAGGTTTGGAAATTATTGGAGACTGTTCTGGCACTTTGCACCCTGTCTGAGCAGGACACAGGACCCATGGGATGATGCCTGCTCTGATCCTGCTCCAGCAGGAGCATCCCAGTTGGGAATGGCAGCAGCCCGTCCAACAGCGCTCAATTCATCCCCGATTTGCATGCAGGAGAAGAGGAACCCTGAGCTGCTGAGCCAGAGAGGAAACGAGAGCAGAAAAATGTGATAAACAGCTGTAAAGCCCAGCCCTGGCTCTGTGCTGCTCCCGCCGTCGCGGGTCGGCCCCTCAGACTGTTTATGGAAAGCCCAGTTTGCCGAGAAATCCATCTCCCGTTTCCTGTTGATCGCTGGGAGCCAAGGTCCCGCAGCCAAGGGCTGCCGCCGCCCGCGCACGTCTCGCTGTGAGACAGAGGAAGGGGCTGAGCACAGGGCAGCTCAGGAGCTCTCGGCAGCGGGGTAACAGTCCTGGGGAGCTGGAGTATCCCCTGGGAGCTGATCAAAGCTCTCTGGTGAGACAGACCAACCCCAGCCTTGCTGGGCATGGAGGAATTGGGAATTCTTCCTCAGGCTGCTCAACATCGAGAGGGTGTGGGTGGGATGCTCACACCCACCTGCGGAGATCCAGGGCTGGGAGTGCCCACCCGCTTCCAGCAAGGACCCCTTCAGCCCTCAGTGCTCACCAGTCCCACCCAAGCCCCCAGTCTGGGCACGAGTGCTGGGTCCCCACCTTCACTCCCTTCCTGCTCGTGTGACCCCGCTGGCGGGTGTGGAGGGAGCTGCCGCTCCATGTCCGCTCGCTCAAGGCCAACACCATTGTTGGTGAAGCCGTGCCAGGGGGAGCGGAGCCAGGCCGGGCCGGAGCCGGAGCTGCAGATCCTGCCACTCTTGACTGAGTCATCAGCCCGCGGGAGCTGAGCAAGGCAGAGCCGGGGGCTGACCTGAAATCCAGGCGGTTCTTTTCTCTGAATCAGGGCAGGGAGGAAGGGAAAAAGGTTGCGGGAAGGGGGGAGCAGTGAGTGGGTTTTGGCTGCTCAAATCTCCCCTTTTTCCAACTGCTCCAGGGAGAGATGGGGCTAAGGCAGTGCCAGAGGGATGGAGGGAGGCTGCAGAGAGTCGTGATGGGGACAGACACAAGGAGATGACAGTCTGCAAGGGGAAGGAAGGGGCTGGGAGATGTCAGGCGCATGTGTGCCCATGTTTTCACTGGGCTCATCCCAACTAATCCTTGGAGGAAGAAGGAGGGAAAGAAACAGAAAGAGCTTTCCACCCCCTGTGCCAGGTCCCCTCCCTGAGCTGCAGTTCCGGTTGGGCGGGAATGGGGATCTCGCCTGGCATGTGCCTGCTCCAGCTCCGAGCGTGGCCAAATCTGAGACAACCCCCCAGGGACAGCCCCATCCCAGCAGAGCTGCGGGCCAAGGGCAGATCTGGATCCTGCTGGCTGGGGAGGATGGCTGCACACCAAAAGTCATCCCTGAGTGGTCGAATGGGTAAAAACAAGCCCATCCCATGGGCAGCTGAACCTCCCCTCCCCATACTGTCCCCTCCTCAAACCCCATCAACAGTCGCTGTTGCAGGAAATCCTGCCTCCAGCCCTTCCACGGGGCTTCACAGACCCCCCAGCAACCCCAGCACCAGAGCCAGGGAGAACACCCACCCCATCCCTACCCCAGGGCTGCTCCCCACGAGCAGGGGGGTCCACCAGCCCAGCTGGGGAGCTGGGGACGGTCACCCATGTGGTCACCAGCTGCTTGGAAACATTTCCCTGGCTCCGGGTTATATGAACAGATTTTTATAATTATTAGCCTTGGTAATTTACCGTAAAATATTTATTCTGGCTCATTCCAAGGCGTTTGATTCGTGTTGGGTCCGTACGGCTTGGGGGGGTGTGCGTGGGGAGCCACGCGGCCGTGCAGGGCTGGATGCTCGCTCCCATCCTGTATGAATATCCATATGGATGTGTGTGGCCCGGGGAAGAGACCCTGGTGGCAGCAGGAATTGGGGGTCCAGCTCGCCGTGCGGCTCCTCACCCCCTCCTACTCCAATCCCAGCAACCCCAGCCCTGCCGGGCATGGGGCAGGGGAGGGTGGAGGTGATGTCCTGCATGGAAGGAATGCGGTGGAAAGCCCCTCCCGGCGAGGGCAGGTGGGTGGAGGTGGCAGGGAGGGACGAGGGGAGGGTCCCGGGGGTGGCAGTGGCGATCCCAGCACTGGGTGGTCGGCAGGGCTGGGCTGCTCACGCCTGGCTGCGGAGGATGGGCTGGGAAGATGGGAGCTGAGATGGGCTCTGTGCCGCGCTGAGCCCCCAGTGCAGGGGGAAAGGACACCCCGGAGCCCCCCCTGCCTGCCCGGCGCTGGGATCCACGGCACGGCTCTGCAAGCCCCGCGGGCTCCGGCAGCGGCGACCCCCGTGATGCGCGGGGAGGCTCCGGCGATGAAACTCAACCCAGATGTGCAACAGCGGGAACCCTTTAACATTTCCCTGCTCTGTGCCTGAAGCTGGAAAGCCCCTCCACCAGCCCTGGCTCCCGAGTTTCTCTTCTCTCGCTCCCCAAGTGTGCCCTGAAAAGGAGCTGCAGATGCTGTCCCAGGGAGGAACAAGGGCAGGGACCCACGGGGGAAGCTCCAGCAGCTCTGGGCAGTGTTGGGATCGCTGGGGAACCTGAAAGCACCAGCAAACAAAGGGCACCGAGTCCCCACGGGGCTTAAAATGACAAGGAGAAATATTAAAACAGTTGAAAATTACAGATTGTGTGGGCTGAGTTCCACCCCCACAGCAGTGCCAGCCCCTTGGCAGTGGGAATGTGCTGGTACCAGCATGGGATTTGCCTCTCCGTGAGCTCAGACAAGTTTCATCTGCACTGACGTGGCCAGAAGCTGGATTTGCTCAAGGAAAAGTTGCCAGGACAGCCAGAATCACACACATCTTGTCACCCTTTGCCCCCCTCAGAGTCTGGAGCCTTGTTTAGTGTCTGCCTTCCCTTTTCTTTAGGGCTCAGCATCCCCCCACGCCCCTTCCTCATCCTCGGCCTCCTGACGTGAGAGGACACCCCAGCCTGCCTCCCAGCCTGCCTCCCAGCTGGCCCCTGCATTATTAAACCAGATCCTGCTTATCAGCCTTTATCTTTTTCCACTCATGCAAAACCTGCCTGGTTCTAGCTTTGCCAGCCATCGGCCCTTCCAGCAGGAGCCAGAGGACTTCGGGTCACCCCCTCGGTGCTGCCCCTCAGTCCATCCCCTCGTGCCCCTGCAACCCCTCTGGGGGGGACAACCCACTGCTTCCCTGTCTCCAGAGCCCTGGGAAGCAGCCCCTGCTCCCCCAGGCTCAGAGCTGCTCCCACACCTGGTTTCAATAATAAACCAGGAGGGAACAAAGGCGCCTTGCAGGAGGGCAGCGGGATGCAGGATGAGGGGCTGCAGGTGGGGAGGGAGGGGAGCTGCAGGGCTGGGATGAGGGGCATGCTGAGGGGGGCACCAGCCCAGGAGCTCTTGGGGGCTGGAGGGGCCCACTGCCCATCACCACATCTCTGACAAAACAGCACTCACAGAACGCGGTGAACTGCAGGCACCAGAAAGCTGGGATTAATGGAAATTGGTTATAAGAATTTTCCCAGATGGAAGAAACATCTTTTCGTCATCTGTCCTTTGACATTTCAAGTCTATTTCGCATCCCCAGCATTTTCTGATTTGGGCTGTGACATTTAAATGGGCAGTTTGTGTTTACAGTCTTAGGCGTTGTAAATACTTTATATATAAATGTCTTTGTATGTATAGGAGATATTCTATACATTTGTATCTTTGAAAGAAGAGCCATAAATCTTTACAGGAAAATGTAGATCTACAGAACCATTTATATCAGCTTTGTAGTCACAGGGTAGAAGAACATGTAACAGAAACACATTGACTTTTTCAGACACTGGGATTTAGTCTTGTTTTATCACAAAGTGTAAATATGTCACTTCAAAATCATGAGAGGCATTAAAAGAAATATTTTGCATGGCATTTATTCAAGGACTTGCACTGTACCCCCCTCCCAGGCATCATCCCCCTCCAGTCACAGGCCCCATGACAAGGATGCAGCAGTGTCAGGGCTGCAGAGCCAAGGTCACATCCCAGCAGCTGGGGGGGGATGCAAAGGGACACAACTCTCCATCGGGGCCTGGCATGGCCACAGTCCCCTCCCAGCACACAGCACTGTGTGACACCACCTGGGGCCTCAGGAGGTTTTCAATAGCCCCAAATCTGATCTTCCATGAGGGTCCCATCATCCCAGCAGGAGCATGACCACAGCCAGAGCCTCACCAGCAGCACCTCTGTCACCTCCCTGTCCACGACAAGATCCCCTGGGAGGCCTCAGCTTGGAGCAAAGGGCTGTGGAAGAAGGCGAAGCCGTTGCTGTGTTCACAGTCCTGCCACAGTACGAAATATTTGCAATATCTGCTTTTACCCTCACCCGGGCTGGGCACAGCTTTCTCAGGGGAGCAGGGGGCTCCTCCATGGCCAGGGATCTCTGTTACTGACTGGCTGCAAACACAGCCTGCTTCTTCCTGTGAGAGAGCAGTTTCCATGGCCCATCCTGACTCCTCCATGGATCCCAGAGCCAAGGTCTTGGACAGGCCAGTGCTTGCTGGGCTCTGGCCCTTCTGTGTGCCTCTTTGGAGGAGCAGAGATGGGGGAGTGACAGTGAGATTCCTTCAACCTAAACCCATGGTATCGACATACTTTGATGGAAATAATTCTGATTTCTGTTGAGTCTCATTGTAAAGCTTGATTTAAATGTCGAGGCTCAGCAGGCTGTGAAGGCTGGGGACAGCACAGAGTGAATGGAGGAGGAACCCATCCCACCCATAAACTGCTGAGCACCCCCACCTCCATCTGCTTTGGGGAGCTAACACGGGAGATGGCTTTCAAGTCATCCAAGAGTTTTCTCTCTTGTCCCCCTGCCCACTCTGCTCACCAGATGATGGGAGGCACGATATCCCTCTGCAGGGGTTTGCATCCCAACAGCCACATGGAGCCAGGGCACTGCTGGCAGCAGGCAGGAGGAGCTGGCTGGGGCGTACATGCACCCCAACTGCTGGCACTGCCACCTCATTCCCTGGCAAAACCCCTCTCCAACCCCTCCTTCCCAGGGCTGGGGGTCTCAAATCAAGTGAGGCACCTAGAGGTGGGATCCTGGCCTGGTCTGTACAGCTGTGCTGGGGACAAGGAAAGGGTTAGGGGACCACAGGTCCCTGCACTCAGTGTCTGCAGTCAGTGGCATGTCCCCATGAGTTACCCCAATGCCTGTGGCCAGCAGCCTCCAGCCCTGTGCCCAGCCAGGTGAGCCCTGCACCCTGCTGCCACATCATCCCTTCCCTGCACCCTGCTGCCAGCATCCTTCCTTCCCTGCATCCCTCCTGCCCACACCCCTCCTGGCCCCTGGGTGGGCTGTGGCACCACCAGCACTCCCTGACTCCACGGGAAGAACAGCCCAGGCCCGGCTGGGCTCCATGTCCCTCCTGCAGGCATTTCCAGCAGGGATTCACTGGCACATCCCCAACAGCCAGGAGGATTCAGGACACGTTGGGGCATGGAGGTGGGATGTGTCAGGACGAGGATACAGGACGTGTCAGGGCACGCTGCAGGAGGAGTCAAGGTGCAGAACACAACCATCAGGGATGGACTCAACCTCACAGCAGTTTGTGGGCTGCAAAGCCAGCCCTCACCATGGCCACTGTGGTCCTGCCTGCAGGCTGGGACTGCCAGGAGCATCCTCATCTGCTCCTCTGGGAACCCCAGGAAGCTGCTGACTGCCACCCACTGCCCCCTGCAGCTCATGGAAGCTCAGAGCTGGGCAGGGGCTGCCTTGGGGTCTCTGGTAGGAGGCTGCAGGACAAGGCAGCAGCAGGGACAGCCCAGACAACCCCTGCAGTCCAGGGGCAGTGAGGGTTTGAGCCTGCTGGCTGCAGCTGCCTAGCCTCTGGCCCTTGCTCAGCCCAGAAAGGATTTTGCCAACTTTGCACATTTTTGGCAGAAGCTAAAAAACATCACAGGTGCCAAGGCTGGTGACAGGCAAGGGGAACAGATCCTCCCTCACACAGGGCCCTCCTGTGGCTATGGGAGGACAGAGACCTCCTCATCCTCCCGGGCACCCCATGGCCATGGCATGGGACTGAGCTGCGCTTATAACCCTGTTAATTAACAAGCAATTAATTCAGGAGTAAGCTGAGCACCAGCTGGGCCCACCTGGGGCAGCCCAGGGCCAGGATGGAGGTTTCCTTGCACACCATCTGGGGCTGGAGGCCAGGCCCTGACACTGCTTCTTGCTGGGCTTGGGGACACAAGGAAGGGAACCGTGGTGGGTGCGTGGCCAGGATGTGCCCCAGCACGGCCGGGAATGAGCAGCCTCCTCTTCTGGGCAAGCAGCTCCATCGTTCCCCCCAGATCTCCCACTGCAGCCCCCTCTCCTCCCTCCATCCGGCGGCTCCTTCGGCACCACACATCGTTTGTCACTCCGACAGGTTCAAACAAACCCGTCTGGGATTAATTAGGCTCCGTCTTCGTTTCCTGCAGCGCTTCGCAGGGGCCGGGCAGCGGAAGGCAGTGGGGAGGCAGCAGACGGGCGGGCAGGCTCGGGCAGGCAGGGAATGGATCATGGGGCAGGGGGGAGAAGGTGAGCAGGGACCCCCCGGCCCCCCAGATCCCTCCCCAGCGCTAAGGCAGTCGGTGCTGGATGCTGTCCCGGGAGGAAGAGGCTGTGGGCGCTGTGCAGTGCGCACGGATCCGGCACTAGAGAGCTGCTGCCACCTCGTGCATGGAGAGCTGCTCCCACACACCCCCTTCCCAAACCCCCCAAAGATGGGCCCAAAGGCAGCCAGGACCCCCAGGGGCAGGACTGGATCATGCCAGCGAGGAGAGACACAGGCAACAACAGCAAATAAAACCAGAGCCCCCCCATTTATTAACAGTTGATTCAAGAGGACCTTACACCAGTGCTTGGGAGCTCCCCAGCCCAGCCCCCATGGCCCACTGTGGCTAAAGGGGCTCCTGTGAAACATCCAGGTGGGAACGCTGCTGCCAGTGGGGCTCCTCACCTGGGGAGTGAAACATTCACCCCAGTGCCCTGGCCCCACCTGGGCAGCACTGGGCATTGCACCCCCTCCATGGAACCGCTGCCATCCCACGTCCTGCAGGGCAGCTCCATCCAAGGGGAAAAGCGGGCCCGTATCCCGGTAAACCCGTGATGGCTCAGTCTCCTCTGCCAGCAATCCCAGGGCGTGGGAGAGGCTGCAGCTCTGGAGCCTCTGGTACAAAGACGTGTCTCCCACTGGGAAACTGTCCCGTTTCCCCTCTGACCTTTGTCCATGTCACGTCTAACAACCAAAGAGACCACGTAAAACCCTCGGGGTTTAGGTACAAATCCTGGCACTGAAGAAAAACACCTCCCTGCAAAATGGGAACCAAATGAACACCCCCCACCCACCCCCGTAAAACCCAGCATTATTAAAATACTTTTGTTTTTAATATTCAAGAGGTTTGAAGTTCTCTCAGCATTCTTCTGATTGCCGTTATCCCAATGTCTGCTCTGTCCCCGAGCTCTCCTCCATGCCAGGGTGTGCTGGGCACCACTTGGCTTTACCACAGGAAACACCACGTGTGTACAAGAGTGCAGGAAGGGCTTGGGGGTCATGAGCATACTGGGACCAGTATGCCCAGACCAGCATGCCAGCCCCTTCTCCTGCTAGACCACATTCCCACCACACTGCCCATGGAGGGGGAGCCAGAGGTTGAGGAACTGGAATATGATGACAGCGATGACAAAAGAAATGGTGCCCCAGTCTTTGAAAGAAAAATCCACCTTGTTCTCAGCTTTTCCAAGTAGGTGCTGGGGGAATCCAGCAAACTCTCCTGTTTCCTGCCATGGGGCTGATGGCAGGAGTGGGTCTGGCTTCCTCTGTGCTTTGGGTCTCCACCAGCTCCATCCCTCTCCTCCAGCTCAGCAAAGTCACCACCAGTGCACCCAGAACAGCTCTTCCACCCTTGGACCAGGAAGTGAGGGACAGCTCTGGTGCTGCCCTTGGGTCCAAGGCAGTTGGAACCCATTTTGAGCAGGAAAGGGGCAATTTGTGCCACTTCCCTATGCCAGAGCAGGGCAGGAAGGGATGAGGAATTGAAAAGAAAAAATAAAATGAAAGAGATACAGGTGTGGGGCAGGCAGAGAGGTGGGAGCACAGAGATTGCAGAGTCGGATCACCGCTCAGACAGCCTCCAGTGGAGCCCTGTGCTCCTGGGGGTCCTCTCCAAGCTTCTGGTGCAGCCACACACTCCTGGGGATCCCCTCCCAGCCTCCAGTGATGCTGTGTGCTCCTGGGGTCCCCTCCAAGGCCAGGTATTGCTGAGAAGGTCCTGCTGGCACATGGTCAGCCCCGCTCAGGTATTGCTGGGGGGTGGCAGCAGCAGCTACCTGGTGCTCTGCAGCTCCTCCCGCAGCCAGGTGGGCAAGGTCTGCCCCATTTTGTACAGGAGCTTGGAGAGCTCTATGTTATGGTCCCTGTAATAGTCCCGCAGGAAGGAGCGTGACTGCAATGGGAGAGCAAAGAGGAGCGTCAGGGGGACCAGCCTGGAGCTCACCAGCCCAGCACAGCCCTGCTCAGGACCAGCCCAGGAGGCTTTCTGCATACTCACATCTGAATCCATCTCGGGGTACTTCCTCCCTTTGCTCTTCCCCAAGCATTTTGTTTTCCCTCCATCCAGAAGCTGACACCAGAATCCTTTCTTTGGATCAAACCTGCGAAGCGAGAGCTCTGCCTCAGCCCTCATATCCCCCTCACATCTTCCAGGGACATCCTGTCCAGCAGGTCCCACTGCTGTCCAGTCCTGCACAGGGCACTTCTCCACCTCTGGAATCCACAACCCAGCTAACATCTTGTCATCAACCCCCTGGTACAACAGGTTCCCCCTGCAGCTGTGCAATAAGCAGTCCACCAAGGCTCATTCATTGCCCTGTTGAGGGAGCACAGAGTCTACCTGGGTTTAATTACCATTTTCTGTGGCACTTTTGTCCCTAGATGCCCTCAAGTGCCCCATAGCACCTGGGTGGACACATACACAGGCAAGCCCTGGCAGAGGTAAATTATTATTTCTCTAGGAGCTCTGGAGGCTTCCCACAGTGGGGTTTAATGGAAAGCTCAGGGCAAGGTGACACCTGCAGAGGTGCCACACAGCCAGCAAGTGCTCCCAAGCATTTATGAGGAGATGGAGTGCCAAGGCTCAATACCATCATCTGTGTCACAAACGCAGAAATCTGCTCCAGGAGCCCAGGGCTGCTCTTGGGCTGCCTGGAGTGACCTCACTCTAGTGTTTGCATAAGTCTCAGGTGAAAGTTCAGCCTCATCAAACTCAACAGCAGCTCTGTGGAGAGGCCAGGGCTGGGGGCTGCTCTGGGACAATGCTGGGTGTCCCCAGGGCAATACACTGCATGGGAGCAATGGCAGGGTGGAGGAAGGAGAAGCTGGGGGAAGGACTCACGCCAGGGTCTTGTGATAATCAATGAAGTTGGTCACGCCGAGGAACTTCTGGACTGTCTCCATCACTTTGGCAGGTTCTGTTCGGAGC
Organism: Hypocryptadius cinnamomeus; assembly: GCA_013400635.1. NCBI lineage: Eukaryota > Metazoa > Chordata > Aves > Passeriformes > Zosteropidae > Hypocryptadius > Hypocryptadius cinnamomeus. The sequence continues at coordinate 14,547 of VYZP01043532.1, forward strand.
AGCTTGCCATCCAGCACCAGGATCTGCAGGGAGCAAGGCAGAGGGGTGAGGTGTCACTGGCTCCCAGCCCTGCTCTCCTGAGGCAAGAGGACACCTTTACCACACCTTTGGTCATCTCGGAGCCAAATCTGCCACCAGCCTGCACAAGGACACCTGCTAAATACCAATGTGCCCTGGTGCTCCCTCACACTGGATGTTGGAAAATGAAATGCAACTAAAGCCAGGGCCAGGACCCACCCAGGACAACATCAGAGCTTCTGCTCAGGGCTACCCATCCCACAGGCAGCTGGGATTGCAACACAGCAATTACACTAGCAGCAGGCAACTAATAAGACTTTATGAGGTTAACCAACAGTGGAAAAATCATTCGGGGATTGATCCCATACTCTCCAGCAGTGTTGCACTGTGTGGGTCACAGCAGGGCTGGCATCCAGCTCCCATCTTCCCTGCAGACAGCCTGAACTATGGGCAGGTTAATATGCTATTTTTGTCCTGTTCGATGCCATGGTGACACCAGACAGGGCAGCCCCAGGGGTCTGTGGCCAAGAGTGAGGGTGGGTGTTGGGTGACCCTGCAGAGCCACCCACAGCCCTCTGCCCCCACTCCCTTTCAACCCTGCTGTGACAACCCACACCAGGCCATCTTTGTGTGTTATCCATCACCAGGCTCCCTTCTTGCACAGCACCTCCCCTCTGCCCCTTCTCCAAGTACTTTTACCCCTCTCCCCACAGTCTGTAGAGTGTAAGAAAAACAGTTCCCATGGGAACAACTCCACAGCGGACCTTGGATCCAAGATCTCTTTCCCCCACATCCTTGCTTGGGTGAGGGCTGCCCCTGTAGGACTGGGGTGCTGCCATCCCTACCTGGTTGGCGTGGTAGCTGTTGAGCCAGCGCTCGATGTGGGTGCTGTACCAGCCCGGCACCAGGCAGCGGTTCTGCAGCGTACGCAGCTTCGGGGCGGCCTCGGGCCCCGCCGTGATCACCTCGTGGAAGGTGTACTTCAGGGCAACCAGGTCATCGTGAGCTCGCTGGTGCTGTCAGGCAGGAGCAAGGCAGGTTTGTTTTTCCCCAGGGTAACCAAATCCTGGGCTGCCCATGAGCTGCAGTGGCTCCCAGGCCACCACGATGTGTCCTCATGCATCACGTTCAGCCACAGTCACCCCACATCCCAAACCAAGCCTCCTGCCCACCATCCCACAGGACTGCCCAACCCAGGGGAGAGGCAGAGGCTCACCTGGTACCAGGAGTAGGCTCGATCTGCAGGGTTGATGAGGATGGTGATGATTTTGGCCTTGGACAGCAGGGCTGCAGCTCGCCGGGGAGCCACTTCAGAGTCAAAGTAGTTGGCACTTTTCTCAAAGTAGAAGTCAGAGGTGGTGTTGGAGGGGATGGGGAAGAATTCCATGTACCTGGGGGAGGCACAGTGTGAGGGTGGCAGACAGGCACCACAGGATGGCCCCAGCACCGCCCTCACAGGTGACATCTCAGGCACTCAGAAGGGAAACCTTCACAGCACCACTGCTCGCCTTCCCAAAGTTATGGGCACTCCCAGCACAGTCCCCACAATGCAGAGACTCACCAGTCGATGCCCTTGTGATAGTTGTGTCCATTGAAGAACTGTATTTCCTCAAAGGTCTCTGAGCTGGGGTAGTTGCTGCTCAGGTCTGGGTGCATCCCCAGGAAGAGATAAAGGGCAGTTGTTCCTTTGGACAGACAGAAAGAGGGAGTTGACACAGGCCAAACCTCCCTCCAAGCTCTGCTTCAGAGCAGGAGGGCTGACAGAGGCTCTTTGTGGGGTCCTGTCAAGCCTCCCAGCATGCTCACAGAACTGAAGGTGAAGAGAAGCACCTGTTTTTTGAGGCCCAATGATGAGAAGCTTTGGGAATCGGTCACAGGTCTTTTCTTTGGACCAAATGTCCTTGTGACGTTTGTCTTCACAGGGATCCTGAAAACACAATGTGGATGTGGAGGATCAGAGACAGAGCAGCCTGGATGAGACCCCACACCACTGCTCAGCCCCTCCAGCCTGAGCAGACACAGGGGAGGCCACCCTGCTCAGCAGGCAGGACAAAGACCGGGCTTATCTCCAGGTCTACAGGACAAACTCCTTTCTGGCACTGCCTGCAGAACCAGCGAGAGGTGAAAAGCCACAGCTTATCCAGGGAGTCAGAAAGAAATCCAGGTTGGAAGCTACTTGAGGCCCCAAGCAGGGCCAGCTATAGCTCACTACCCTCTCCCAGCACAATAAAAAAGGTCACTCCCCCTATTATAGGCACAGGGGTACCTGCCACAGTGGGTCCTTCTCCTCGGAAAAGATCTGGAAGTATTTCTGTGCCAGCTGCACAGGGGGCAATGTCTGCAGCTTCAGGTTGGTCCAGGAGTTGAGGAAGCGGACCAGGTGCTTGAAGGTGTACAAGCCCAGGCGGTCGTTGCCATAGTTGGACAGATGGGTCATGAAGATGCTGATCTGAAGCCCAGAGGACAGAGCAGAGGTTAGTGGAGCCTCACCCAGCAGCCATCCCACAAATGGCCCCACCCTGGCTGAGGACACTGGGAACATCTCCCGCAGCAGTGCCAGGACAGCTCTGCAAGACACCTGTCTGTCTCTCCCTGGGCAGTACTTACAGGGTTCAGGAGGACAGTCAGGAACAGTTCACCCCCGTTGATGATTTTGTCCAGCTCACTGGAGCCACCAGGGTACTCATTGTAGAAAATGGTGTGTGTGAACAGGCCACAGGTTTGCCGGGGGAGTACCTGGGGCAGGAAAAAAGATATGGATGGAACAGGTGGAAGAGCCAGGGCAATGAAATGGTCACATGGTCTCCTCCAGGCTTTGAGAGCTGGGTCTCCTTTCCTTCCCAACAAAAAGGGGGAACCTGACCTGAACCTCTTGGAGGCCAGGACCAATTCCACTGCCCCTCACCACCCTTGACTTGAATCCATACACAGAAGGGAAGGATGTGGACAGATGGAAAC
>VYZP01043533.1:0-12995 GCA_013400635.1 Hypocryptadius cinnamomeus
AAGTATTTTATTGTGGCATGTTAATTAAACACCATTATGATGCACTAATCTGGAATATAAATTCTGTATTGAAAAATTGGCTAATAATAATAATAAAAACCCAACCCTTTAAATCATTTGACAAATGATGCCTCAGTGGTACTAAAAATGCGGAATTCCAAGCTGGGAGCTCATCAGCATGTTAATGCATGCAGCTTTGCCTGGAACACAGCATCTTAATGATTCCAAAAGTGCCAGTGCACCACTCCTGGGGATGGGACACAGCACCATGCTCCACCAGTTCCCACCATTTTCCTTGGACATTGAACATTCCACACTGGTTATCAGAAATGAAACTGGCACGAAACAGGCTCAGAGGATCCCAACGAGCTGCTGCATTTTGGGTTTTGGAAAGTCACTGGGTAATTCCTGCTGTGGATCAAGACAAAACCTCTTCAGGTGTTCCCTGCTCCCCGGGAGCCCAGCCCGGCCTCGTGCCACGGTGCCACCTCGTGTCCCTCGGGCACTGCCCTGCCCAGGGCAGCACTGCCAAGGGCAGTGTTCCTGCTCCCACGGGCACAGAGGCTGCTCTGGGCCTGCCTGCCTGGCAGGGCACTGGCCAAGAGTGGCTCCTGCAGGGGTTCCAGGAGCCGCCGGGGACGCGGCACCGATGGCAAACCCGCGGCCGTGCAGAACGCACAGCCCCTCCTGCAGGCACTGGTGACTCGGTGGAAAGAAGCCAAGAAGACTTTTCCTTAGAAAGCCCCATTACAGCATCATGTTTATGGGCTCCAAGTCCACAACACACTACTTACAGCATGAAATATGAGTGCACTGAAATCCTAACTGGCACTTTGCTCTGCTACTCTTCTAGCCAGATGGAATTTATGAATTGTGAGATTGATTTCCATTTCCAAGAGTGCTTAAATATGTGATGTACCTCTTTCCGATAGAGCACCACCCCTGACAATTCTGAGATCAATAGGAGCTTCCATGGTTTGGTGTTTCTGTGTGAGAGGATCTGGTAACAAACAGCAGCAGCTCGAGTGGCTCCTGCTGCACGTGCTGGGGGATTTAAAGCAAATGCAGGCACTGCACAAGCAGCTGCTCCCATCACTCCACACCAACAGTGGCTGGGTGTTTGCAGGGAACCTCAGTGCCCTGCAATCAGGATTAATCAGCTGCACAACAACAGAAAATTCACATTATTCCTGACAACGTTTGTCTGTTAAAACAGTTATGGAAAGCAAATGGAATGACAGAAACTCAGCTGTTACCAGCAGCTTTTGTCACGGGGTAGGCGCAGCCCATGCTGAGCTCAGCACAGCCAAGGGGTCTCATGCCAATGCCCCTGGTGCCCCCTGAGCCCCAGCCATGCCCCAGCCCCACAGCAGAGCAGCATCTCCCCCTGCTGCCCCTTGGCCCCAGCTCGGAGTGCTGATAAATCTTCCCCAGCCCAACACTAATGGGTTCCTGTGTGGTTACTCCTGGAGAGGAGCCTACAGACGGAAGGGCAGGATGCTAATTCACTGGGAATTCACCAAGGAGAGCTCATTTACTCCTTCAGCACCACGTCTCACGTTCAGCTGCTCACCCCATCTCCTGATTTTTAGCACCACTGCACTGCCAACGAGGCGAGGGAAGAGGCCCTGCAGCGCTGCAGCTCCCGGCTCTCCTCGCCCTTCCCAGGGCTGCTGGAACTCCTCGAGCAGCCTCCACCCTGCACATCAGCCCCCAGCTCCTCCACGGCCCCACATCTACACACAGCCCTGAGAAATCCTGTGGAATTACAGCTCCACAACTACCGACCATAACGTGCTTGTGCAGGCAACAGTAAATCTTGTGCTAATTCCTGCAATCTTGGGAAAACATCCAAACCCTTGGTGGGCCCCACACTGCACCTGACACAGGTAGAAAAATAATCACCCTAATCTAAGTAATAAACTCTTTTTATCAAAGTCCAAATGATACATTTTTTGCCTGGATAACAAGGATATGAATTTGCACAAGAAAAGATAATTTTTTTTGCTGAATCTGCCAAGACTAGAAAGTTCTTCTTCTTTCCCTCCCACCCCACAATTCAGCCCTTACCCAAACCCTCTCCTTGCCAACTCTTTAAACAGAACAGAATTAAATCACTAATTAGATGGAGGATGAAAAGAATATTCATGAATTGGACAAAGCAGAAAACAAACAAACACTAGAAATGCAAATTTATGTTAATTTTTCAATATACCTTGATGATTGCTTTGTCATTACAGGGCCATAAGGCAGAAGTCAACAATTAAGAATTATTAGTGGAATAAATAGCTGGAGAAGGACTCTCTGAAGAACAAAGCACTCATGGACATCGTTTGACATCACTGATTCTCACTGCTTCAGAAGCTGTGACCTCCACAGGCTCAAACCCTGAAATCTCTTCTCATGGGTCCAGAAAGGATGCAAAAGGATTAGAAACACACCAGTAAAAGGCAAGGAATGAGGATAACAAAATATGCATCAGCAATACTTCTGTACAAAGACACATTTCCTCCAAACCTTGCATGAGATGGGGGAGCCTCTGCTCTGCAATCACTGCTGCATTTCACCCAAAGCACTGGGGAGGGGCTCAGCTGTCTGAAATCCAGGTGTGATACCCCAGAAATGATGCTGTGACCCTGGAGGAAGGCCTGAAGAGCCTACAAAGCTGCAAGAGTTGTGTTAGGGTTAAAAAACATCCAACACCCTTCCTGACACCCTCTGGTAACAAAAAAAACTTCACAGGGGAGGTCACAAGTTAAAGCCACAGTTGGATTATCCTGATGTGGCACTGAGCTCAGCTAGGGACAGACAGAACAGGGATGTGGACCTGAGTGTATAGGTGGGGTTAATCCCATTTCATGCAAGGGATATTTATCCCAGAGGTACACAAGTTAGAGGCAGTGAGGGCAGTCAGTTCTGGGTGAAATCCTCACCTCACTGATGCCAGTGGAATCACTGATGGTTCGGGCTGCCCACCAGGAACCCAGGATGGATCTCCTCAAACGAGGGCAGTACTTAAGTGGGAACAAATGACAAAACTGTTAAGGAAAAAAATAGCAGCTGTGGTCCAGCTGGCTTGCCCCATTCTCTCAGGCAGCAGCATATTCCATGATCTCTTCTCCTCCAACCCTTTATGTTCCACTGTAGGCTTGCTACTCAGCATTGCTATTAGAGGGTGACGTGGGTCCAGATGTCCTGAAAACAGAGCTGCAATTAAAGTGCAGCACACACCCACTTTTGTGTCAAACTGTGGTAACTATTCACACATCTGGATTATTTTCCCTCGAAGCCTTCTGTTTCTTTAAATTATTATCAGAGGCAGAATACTAACAAAGATTTTTGCAAAAACGCTGAAAATTGAGGTGCAACTCGGGGTTGCCCAAAACCTCTTTACCAGCAACCTTGTTTGGGGAAAAAAGATAAATAAATCAAAATGCAGTGTTTCCACATGGCAATGGGCTCCTCCACTGCGTCTGCACCTCATCAATCACGCATTGTCTGCCGGAGAGGCGAGCCTTGTAAATGTCACATCCACTCAGGCCCGAGGAGAGGCGAATCAAAATGCAGCGAGGAGTTTTAATTGGATAGTGTAATTAAACTAAAAAACCCCAGCAGAATAGCTTTGACAGGATAGATGAAGACCCCTTTTAATAGGGCTACAAAACAGATTTGTTAAAAGGATGAGGCAATGCGCGCTCCTGATTGCGCTCAGGAGAACTTTTATGAGCGGCTGTTGGAGGGGCCGCAGTTAATCAGCACAGAGCACTGCAGTGCCCGGCTGCTCCTGCCCTGCCAGGGCCAGGGGACCCCTCGCTGCCAGCCCTTCTCTGCAGGGACACGTCCTGCCAAGGGCTGCCCTGGCACAGCCCAAGCCCGCCGGGGCACACGGAGCCATCTGTGCCCGCCGCCGTCCCCCGGCACCCCTGCCTGCACAGCGTGCCCACGGCTGGCCTCTCCCCTTCTGTTCCACACTTGGATGTTCCTTTCACTCCTAGCCTGAAGTTTGGGAGCGCTTTCTCTGCTGAACCTGTTTTTTTTATCTTTTGGTCAGAACCTGTGACTAGTCTCCTGTTGAGCAGGAATTTTACTGTGTTACTTCTTGCTCCGCTGCGGGAGCAGGGATATCAGGAACCATGATATCATGATATTTTGTGCACACACTGCCTCTGCTCTGGCCCCACTGCAGGCTCTGAGCAAACCTGCATCACCTCTGTTTGAGCCCCCAGAGAAGCAGGAGCCCAATGCCTTCCCAACACTTCCTGGGTATTTTCAGCCCTTCCACAACCCAATAACGAATTAATTAAATTAGTACTACCCAATGTGCATAATCAGGATGAACTGGACACTGAATTAAAACATCAAATACCTTTAGCTTTAAATGAAAACTACATAAAGGGGGTTCAGGCATCGCTCTGGCTATCACTTGCAGCCAGGGTGAGTACTGCTGGAAAAGCTATTTTCGTGCAGATGTGGAATTCAATGGGAAAGACTGACTCGTGTAGCAACATCAATCAAAACGTCGGCTCGGCTGGCAGCTCTCGACAGTAAGGCAGGTTCAAAGGTCACGGGATAAAGAAAAAGCCAAGCTCTGGTTCAGCTCTAATATCTCCTCGCTGGAAGTCTTACCGAGGTACCTGCCCCCCTTCTGGACTCGCAGCTTTCATTAATCTTCTTGCCATCTTTTTTAACTAGTCATGCAGAACCGCTCGATAGCGAGACATATAATGGGGAGGCCCTGTGCCTATTACCAGGTTAACACTCTGTTAAGCCCCAATGCAACAATGGAATCAGAATTTAAAGGAAATCTTCAGCTGCAGGGTGCAAAGCGGGCAATTAAATTACAAACTGAAGTTACCCATGTACTCCATGACCTACGGAACACCTTTGTTTAGACTTACCTTCATACCGAGGGTATTTTGACAAAGCAACTGAGCTGTCTCTGCTTCATGAAAACAAAAAAAAAGCAGATAAAGGATCACAGAGAATGTTGCTTCAGTGTTTCAAGTAAATTATCAAATAAATCCAATTTCTGCAGCTCCTGTAAAGCACAGCTGCCTGGGAGAGCCCTGGGCAGGATCTGATCAGGTGTGGTGGCACAGGGAGCTGCCCTGGGCTCTGCACTCCCTGCCCAGCTTGGCTGTGCCTGGCAGCCCTGGGCATCCACCAGGGCCACTGGGGCCACAGAGCACTGCACAGGGGCAATGGGCAGTGACACTGAAGTTTCTCCCCTGTCCAAGTAATGTAAGAGACATTACCAGAATCAGATTTCCTTTAAATTACACTATTGCAAAGGGATATAATTGTATTAAACGTATTATGTTGCTTCCTTAAGACTTTATATTATGTACACTTAATTGAGATACAAAGCTCTTTTCAGCTATAAAAATGACAACTACTTTATTAAGGCTTAAATCTTATTTCTCCATGATAGGATGCTTCCTTTCAAGACTCAAAACATTCAGAATCTCTCGTGATAATCAGGCTGAACCTGATTTAAAGAAGATGTTTGTGCCCAGTGTTGTCAGGTTCTAATGGCATCGAAGCAAGCCAGCAGGGCCATTAACTCTCCCCTCAGTCTAAATCCAGGGAGTCTGATTTAATTTACAAATAAAACTTCAAATTCTGACCCAGGGCTACTACAAGGGCAAACAAAAATCATCAGCCATCCCTGCCTACAATCCCCCCACTAATGGCAAATGAGATGCCAGAGCTTTCTGTTTTCATTTTCTGCCCTCACTGAAGGCAGCTCTGAGTTCTGTGAACTCTCAGCACAGGAAAACTCAGCCTGTCCAGAACGGCTCCGAGCTGTCCATCAATGTCCCCACATCACCTCTGAAACTGCTGAGCCCTTTCACACACACACACAGGTGCCACCAAAGCTTCTCTGCAGGACCCAGCGCAGGGGGAAGCAAAGAACACGGGCACGAGACTCCCCACTGCACCCTCGTGCTGCTCCCAGCACCCAACCTCCACTCCCAACACCCCTTGCCCTTACTAAAAATAGGAGGCTGGTCCAAACCTTCACCTCTTCAGAGTCACAAGAGCCCAGCCCAGCAGAGCAGAGCCCAGCCCAGCAGAGCAGAGCTCAGCTGGTTCTAACCCCACTGAGGTACCCGGGGAGGGAAGGCAGCCCCAAACCCAGAGCCCAGCACAATGGGACAAGCATGAGCACTTCTGAAAGAGGAGATGGAGCAGGTTTGTGTTACAAGAGATAAAAACATGAAAACAAAATATATTGCAGAACTCAAAGACCTTATCTGTACTCAGTCTCTCTTTGCAATAATTCATTCAAGAAAGATCCGGGAATAATTTTTGATGTAAACTCTGCTACAAACATACATCACCGTGCTGATAAAAATCACAGACAAAACTTGTGAAATACAGTGAGTTTCATTCCTTTATGTTACTAAAATAACTTTTTTCCATTTAAAATTCAAGAGATACTGATCTGCTGTTCAGTTCCCCAAAATGCATCATTCTGAGATGTCACACTAAAAGTCTTTTCTGCTGGCCTAAAATAATGGCTTTTGGAACATCTTTAGTGAGTTGGGAAAAGGTCAGCAGTTTCAGGAGGAAGTATTTTCTCCTTTTGGAACTGTTCTGAACCATTATTTAGTATGAGAAGTTTAAGATGTTCACACAAAAATGAGCAAATAAGCCCCTCAGTACTGTCATGGTTGCCTTGGTTGCAACCTGTCAGTGTCCTCTGCAAAGCTGCTGTGATTCTTCACTCAATGGTCCCCACGTGCAGGTACTGCCCTCCTGCACCTGGGCTCTATCTGGGGGTTGGAACTCCTGGGTTGGCAGGATTTGGGTACAAACATAATTCCCCACAGCAGCAGGTGCTGCCTCTGGGGCTGGAGAGCCCCATCCTGGCAGGACGAGGTCCGAGGTGTCCAGGGATTTTGCCCTGGAGTGCTGACAGCAGTAGAAACCTCAGGTTTCAGCTGGACTCTTCAAACACAGCCTTGTTTTGGGGCACTGTTTTATCCCCTCAATGTCTGCATTTGCAGAAATGTGGATACAAAGCAGAGGTGTGACAGGATTTACCAGCACAAATTGCCCCTTGCACTGTACACAAAATCCTCACGTGTTTCAGACTGCCAGGTCACTGGGGAAGCTTCTCCTTGGGATTGTGCCTACCCAAGGACCATGAAATCTTGATGGAGAGACAGAAAAGGAAGACAATGACTAAACCAAGAACATGGAGTAGGAAGGGGTAATGAAGGGGAGAAGGATATAGTTCAATAATTGCTGATAAAATCTGTGGCAGCCATAAATTTACTCTTCCAAGAGAATTCAACAGATCATTACCTCTGTAAATATGTATCACATAATTCTCCCTCTCTGTCACCTTGCAGATAAGTACTTAATACCAGCATCTCACTACCCTGCAGAGGCACAAGTGCAATAAAATCCATCTGAGCTTTTGAACTGCAGTCACTTTTTGATAGTAGACGGTTCCATTTTGGCCCCACTGGGAGCCATTGCCCAATTCTCCCAAGGCCCATCCTGTGCTTTTTAAAACAACTTTTCCAGCTAGAGACTCTCATTCCTCTACTGACACAACAAGCAGAAGCCCTCGATTTTGGAGTTGCACTCCACAGAGCCAGCTCTGACCTCTGGGCAATGGCTGAGCTGGGATGTCCAGCCTGTCCCCAGACCTGGCTGTCACTGCTGTCCTGGCCCAGTTACCACTACAGAACAGCATGCCCAGAGTGGCACCTTCAGTCCTAGAGACCCTGCAGCCATGGCTGGGGCAAATCCAGACTGAGCTGACGCTTACTGTATGTCCGGGATCTTCAGTTGCACCAAAGACATTTAAAACCAGTCTGGAAGTTAAAAAGTGCCCAAAAATTGCAATTATGTTGAAACATGGACTTGATGGCTGTGCTGCAGGGCTGGAGACAGCTGGGCAGAGCCAGTGTTCCCTTGGTGTCACAGTGGGCAAGAAACACTGAGTGATGCCATTAGCTGAGAGCAGCATCAAAGGACACTCGTAAAATGTGTGTCTGTTTATGCTGTGTTCTCTATAACAGAACTGAGTCAGATTAAAAACATCCTGTAATGAAAAAAACACACCTATAGAAAGAAAAGGACATGGTAGCAATAATTCTTTGGACATGGAGCACATCCAGGGAGGCAGAGAAGAGAGAACATAAATAAAAAGGACTACTCACTTGGGCTTTTTTCTTCCGCAAGGTCACAGGCACAGAGGAGTTCAGAATCGATTGAAATGGGTTTCTGCTTAATCCAAAACTTAGTGCTGGCCTTCTGATTAGTAACAGGGTCTATCTCTACCTTGTCTCCAGAAATACCTGAGATGAGAAAGAATAGAGAGCCACAAGAGTGATCTGTTTAACCGATTTCATATCAGCCGTTTGACACACTTTATAAATCTTAAATGGGCTGAAGGTATATTGCCCTTCTGGGCTTTCTGAAAGCACAGGAGCTTTTGAAACCAGAAGCAAATGGTTATCAAACTGCATTGATAATCTGCATTTTACTCTCCTGCATAAGCATACCAAAAGAAAGAAATATCACAGAAAAGATTCTCCTAAACGCATACAGAGCTCTTCTGGAAGCAGTGGCTACACGAGCTGTGAGATTTATAGGAGATAGTGCTGGTTTTGCAGCCACCACTGCTCTGTGTAACAGACACTATCACCACCCACCCCACTCCATCTGCTGTACAGCCGACATGCAATCATAGAATAACAGAACCAGAGGTTCAGAATGTGCTGAGCTGGAAGGGACCCATCAGGATCANTGCCCAGAACTGCACACAGTACTCAAGGTGAGGCCACACCAGGGCAGAGGGCAAGGAGGATCCTGCTGGAACCAGCCCAGGAACTGAACTGAGCTGAGCAAACTTCCCAGGCAGCTTTTTACACCTAGGTGTGCAGAGCCTTAAAAACAATGATGTGTCTTCAGGCATGGGTTACAGCGTGAAGCTCATGAGACATCAACAAAAGGAAGCAATGTAGGAAAAAAGTATTTAAATATCATTTAACTCTTGCATCTCTGGAAAAAAAGCAGAAAACCTTCTCCCTCCTGAGGGTTCTGACCAGGCAGGAGACTGGGGGGGGTCTGGCTGCAGCCCCTGCCCTGAGACCAGGCCACCCTTGCCCACCCCGTGGGTTATGGGAACACCCCACTAACCCAACAATGCATTAAACACACCTCACATCAGAGATATCACATTGCAATTAAGCATTGTATCAAGAGTCCAATTAACACCCAGGCTTCTGGAACTCACTAATTTGAGTAGGCTGAGGCTGTATCTGGAGCCCATTTTGGTTTGTGATTTAATTTTGGACAGATGATGTAAAATCAGTGTTGGTATTTCACTGTAATGGTTCATTATTCCAAATGGCATTTGCTGTAGTTTAAGGAAAATATGGAAGTTGATGATAAAAAGTCTCATTTTCTCACTAAAAAAAAGTCAGGGGAAGTTCTAAAAATAAAGGTGCAAATTCTTGGTGTGTGAGGGCTGTTCCCCATCCCTTCCTCTAAGAGCATCACCCCTATAAATATCCTCAAAAAAATGTCACTGTTTGGTCCTGCAACTTCAGAATTCACAGTCAGTCAATATTGTTAATGCACCTTGTTAATTTGATAGGATTTGTCAGGTAACTCCACTGGAAAATTATATAAAACTGTTCCAGATGAACAGATGATAGTGACATGAATTAAAGTGATAGAACAATAGTGGAATATAAACCAGAAATGACACCCAAAGTGGCTGTTGATTTATTGCCATCCTGAGTTTGGTTCTGGGCTTCCATGTATATTAGTGCTACAAATCTGGGTCCATTTAGCAGCGAGATGCTCATACATACATCACCAGCTCCTGCTCCAAGCCAAGGTCACTCCCCATTGCATCAATCTTCTCAGCAGAGGCTACTTCACCATTTTGTAACCATCTCAGATGGAACAGACTTCCTCCTCTTTCATCTTTTTTTTATCATGTAAAATACACTTTAACTTCTATTATTTTTATCTGCAAATTGTTGCTGTATACTTCATCCATTATTTCTGTATCTCGACATCGCTGGCTGAAGCTCACCCACATCCAGAGAGTACATTGACAAAGAATGTTGTCTTTTTTGTGTTATTGTTCTCACAATCTGGATGTGTTGAAACCTAAAATCAAAACAGTATTGTGTCTGTGGCTTCTGCAGTCTCTGTCTCGCAGCACAAATCACTCATACTCAAAACCAAGTGAAAATGCTCCTTCTACTATTTTTTAAATTCATTCATTTTGTCAAAAGGAATGCCATCAATGTATGGGTCCAGTAGCAGTGTTCTGTTCTTGTTCCCTTTGTTGGGGTCTGCAATTGCCCCCTCCCCTTTCTGAAATACTGGCCAGCAGTTGTTTTCCCAGACAATATGCTCCTGTTGGTTGTGCTAATGTTATACACAAGTAAATGTGTCTTATTCCTCCACAACATGATAGAGCCTTTGTAAAACTGCTGAGAGTGCTGCTGTGTGTGCATTACCCTGTGATATGGGCTGAAACACAAACCCCAGACCTTAAACTGCCACCTTAAATGCAATAACCCCATCACTCAGAGGGCTGGGCACTCCTCCCATGGCCATCCACACATCACCTTTTACTACAGAGATACGCACAATGTACAGAAAATCAAATTTACTCCCGTGCTTTTCATAAACCTTGTCTCAAATTCAATGATCAGGCCTCAAAACTGCTAAAACATTTCAAAAAGTGCAATCCCCTCCTGCACAGCCACTGACACCACTGATCTGCCAACAAGGAGCAAAGGGATGACAGAGGATTCCTGGGGTCCTCGAGAAACACTTGCCCTACTACAGCTGCTACACAGAACTGATGGCACAAAAAAGCTGCAGAGAAAAGTCTTTGCAACTGGCCATCACCAAACTGCTGGAGAACAGCTCCCAGAACAGTCACCACGGCTGAAGACAAAAAATTAGCCCCTCTTTTTTCCATTTCAGGGAGGAAGAAACAGTCTGTCACTCAGAGCTAACATGTAACACTCATCAACCCAAACCCAAACAGCTCCTCAGTCCTTGTTTTGTCAATCTTGATCTTCTAATATCTTTAAAAAATTCAGGAGATACCCCAGAACTTACTCAGACTTTATCAAAAGGTTTTGATTTTCTACATTTGCCCAAGGTTTGAACACCCTGCTGGGGTTTTCTTTGATTAAAAAAAAAAAAAAATTAGATTATAAAGCTCCATTGTCAGTGCACTGCCATCAAAATCACACAAGTTCACAGATTGTTATAAAAGGGAAATTTTATGGTCCTTACAGCACTCGGCAGGGTCAGCTCCTCCACTGCTGCACAAGTTAAGCCATTTGTTTCATTTAACAGCTCTTCTCCCTTAACCATTTATCTTTAGTGATCTGTCATGACCTTTTCAAGCTCTCATTTCTGACACTTCCCAGATACAGTGAGTCAAACTTCACTGGAAGCAAACGATCACACCCCGAGAGTTTGCTCAAGGCAGCGAACATGCCCAGCACTGCCCTGCTCCAGCACCAGCAGATCAATCCTGCCTCAACTAGACAGCTCAAAATAAACCAAAAAAAGCCTCTTCTGTGAGAGTTTTACACACATGTACTCTTACATGTGCTTCAGGATGGAGGAATGAAGGGACTGTAGTGACAACAATACAGGAGTTGGCACAGTTTAACAATTCTGAATTCTACAGAATAAATGTATTTTGTAAACATTATGGCACTTAATATCTTACTGCTGAATCATTTCTTTATGGAAGTATTTTCAGGAATGTCACAGGTCACCTACCAATGCATCATTAATCAAATTTTCACTATTTAAACACAAAGATAAAAAGCCATTCAATCATTTTAAAACAGTAATGGGGCTTTTATAATTCAGGATTCTGTCAGCCCTTGGCCTTCAGGTTTTCAAAAGCATTCAGCGAGCCAATAAGGACAATATAAAACCTTTAGAGAATGCTCATTTATTTTGTTCCACCTCAAATTTCCACTAGGTCGTTAAAAATCTTCCAGTCTCAGAAAAGGAAAAACCCAATAACTCCCAATTTTGCAAAGCCTCATTTAAAAATAACAAAACAGTTGGCAAGAAGCTTTCCATTAGGAAGCCTAGACTGAAAAAAAGAGACTAGGTCATTAAATAATGGCCTTCCTTCAGAGGCAACATGTGCAACTGATTGGGGATAATAAAAATACTGAAGTATTTTCGATAGAAAGCAATATTTTTAACTGCTGAAATGCCAGCAACATTTCCAAATGCTCCATGAGAAAATGGACCAAGGTGATAATGATTGCTTCAGAGCGGCCAGAGACAGCCAGGCAGCTGCTGGCCACAGCTCTGAGCTGCTCCGTGCCACAGTGGATTTACCTAACTGCACGTCCGTGGTGAACCGCAGCCGGTGGATCATGCTGACTTTGAAGGACTTGTAATGGTGGCTGCTGAGCATGTCCTGGACCGTGGCAATGTCGATCTGGGGGTCCTCCTCCGAGACCTCTTCTCCTCTGGAACCTGCAAGACAAGACCCCGGTCCTGAAGGGGAGGTTTGGCTCAGGGCACGCCCGGCGCCGCGGTGCCGCCACGGGGGCTGCTCCAGGGACTCTGAATGCCCAGCTCCCTGCCTCTGGGATGAGGAAATGCCACCCTCCACCCCAGGTCAGCCACCAAGGCACTGAGCCACGATGACAGGCACGTGGGGCTGCGTGGAGAGCAGCACACCATGCTGTGGCACAGGCAGCCCTGGACCGCGGTACCCTGGGGGATGAGCAGGGGGACCCTGCTGGCCACCCACCGCCTGTCACCCAGCAAGGAGGCCAGAGCTGCCCAAAAGGTCACCCAGAGGTGGGCCCAGAGGTGTCTGTCCCCAGAGGTGCCCCCCTCAATGCCACACAGATCTCCCATGTGCCAGCAGCACCTCGGGCACGCTGATGCGAAGCTGCACTTTATTTACGGATTAGTATTCTCATTACCACTGCAGGTACTGCCTTTATAAA
>VYZP01043536.1:7750-58779 GCA_013400635.1 Hypocryptadius cinnamomeus
CCCTCCCGAAGTGCTGCCTGGGTTTATTTAGCACAGGATCCCTCCCGAAGTGCTGCCTGGGTTTATTTTGCAGAGTGAGAACTCCTCGGTGCCTCCCTGGGCTCCTGCGGGCCCTGGGCAGCAGCAGCAGCTCCACACGCTCATGGTGTGGGCTCCTGGTCCTTCCTCCAAGAACTCCCCTAATCAAGAAATCTGACTGAAGGTTTTGAACAGCTTCCCTGTCAGAAGCTGCAGGGTATTCCAAGGTGACCAGAATGGAACTGCATGATTTATTTTTTCTTCCTCCAAATGCTGTCTCCTTCTCCATATTCCAAATTACTTTAGACTAGCACTCCCCAGCATTGGACAGTCATCTGGTTCAAATGCATTAATTAAACAGTGCAAGTGAATTCAGTGAACTGCAATTGGATGCTGTGCTTTTATCATACGCCAGGTATGCTTCTGTGGCTCTGATTCTCCCCTGAAGTGTTTTCAGGAAGTACTGAGTAACTGGTTTCTTTTTTCCATGGGCAGATACCTTTACATTCCTCAAATCACATCACAGCTGTGCAGAACAAGCATTATTTACACAACAGCAATGCTGATCAAATAAAACAAAACCCCACAGATACCTGTACACACATTAATATTTTTCTCCTGTATAACAAATGCATGAGTTTTCAGTATGATTCCAGGAGATGCACTATAATAAGTTTAAAAATACAGGCTTGTATAAAAACATTCTCTGTAAAAATCTACAGGTTTAAAAGAATTTATCCAGTAACCAAAAGAGTCACATTCTTTGGCTATTCAAAATCCAAGCGTCTTCCAAATTCCAAACATCAAAATTCAGCATCTTCCATTGTCCCTTGTATTATTTTTTTTTAAGATACACATGAATGTGCTTCCTTGAAAACTTGAGCTATCTAAATACTTAAATTCTTTCTTTAGCCAAGTGAAAGCAATTCCTACCTACTGCAGTGAGTCCTTCATATATTGAGGTCAGAATACAGATTAAGATGTGACTTCTGAACAGGTAATGGAACTCATATGATTCTGGGTAAGACACTCCAAAAAATTAGTTATAAGAGTGGCTTAGTTTTGGATGTTACTGAAAAAAAGGAGTACACATTCACAGAAAATACTGATACTACCATTGACTAATATTAACAATATTAACAGATGACAAAAGAATGATCTTACAGATTTGATGACATGATAAATTCTAAACTAGCCAATAAATCAGAATATTTTGAACAACAAAATATTTTCTTGCCTTCAGTAGATTTCAACTTTTCAAATTTACCATTGGATATAACTTGCTATTAGTTTAAAATAAGAAGCTCAGGATATTCCAAACACACTCAAGTGCTTTGCCATCTGCCACATCTCCCAGTCCAGGAAGAGTGGGATGGTTCTGTCCAGGACTCCAGGTGTATCTTGCCTTCTGCAGGAAACCATCAGGATTTGTCACAACCCAAACCACCTCAGAGAGAGACTTGTTTTGGTGCCTAAGTGAGCTCCTTTAACAGGCTGTGTGCTGGCAAAGGTCCCTCCCTGCTTGAGCCCACCAGTCCAATCCAACCATCATCTTCCTCTTAAGGGTTCTTGTTTAGGGAATTAAGCATTGGATATATGGGAATGTGCCCATTAGGCATGTTTGACTATACAGACGATACACTGACTTAACTGAGAGCAACTTTCTACTTCCATGGACTTTTTTTATGTAGCAAAAATAAACCTGAGTGTTACCACCTTTAACTACCCCAGATTTGTCCCCTCCTACAAGACAAGGACAGCTCTGAATGAAAGTGTCACAAAGAAAAAGTCACAGTTTGAATTCAGGCTGATATTAAGCAAGATCTGCTGTTTTCCTGTGGAGAAGTGGGAACATGGTGTACTTTAATTTTAAAGTTTTCCAGTTTATGGGGAATACACAGTGCAGTGTCAATTTAAAGATTGAAACTAATTGCAGAGTAGCTGGATATATGACGATGCTTTACAGTGCATGCAGGAAACCAAATGGGTTTGCAAGTATAGAAAGGGGAAAAAAATGCATTTCTCTCTTTTACAAGCCTCGTGAGAGTTCTCAAAAAGCTCCTGTTTCACATGGCACTTCAGTCATACCTGTATTTCAGATGTCACTATATAAATAAATTCAAGTAAGTGAACTGAAAACTGCATTTGAGCTGTTCTAGATCCCTCTCATTATACCAATATAAAGCCTGTGGTGGTGTTATTTCATATTTCACATAAAGACTCCCAAGATGAGTAACTGCTTACTAGCAGGTCACTGTGGGATACTGAAAGCAACATTTTGACACAGGCCTGAAGTACATTGTCAAAGTGGTTGTCCCTGTTCAACTTGAAGATGCCAAAGCTGACATAATTTCCACATAAGGCAGATTTGAGTGGAGAGAAAGAGATGGAAATGCCCTTGAATTTCAACAGATGAACCTGATCTTTTGACAAATTCCATGAGAGAGGATCTGATTACATGTTAAGAAAAAAAGGAAGAAAGTGAGAGAGGGAGGNACTTATTTAAGCAGCTGCAAATCTAAAATATTTCGATGGCACTATCTAAACTTATCTTTTGCCTCTATTTTCATTACTATTTGGGAGAAAGATGTAAAAGATGCAAAAGATGTAAAAGATCTGTTAAGTAAGCGTGACTGTAGTTTAAAAGCCACTAAGCAATTAGTATGCAAAATTAAAATTAAAAGCTCTGAATCCCTGCTACTGATGTATAGCCAGACCATGACTGGGTCTATTAGCATGAACTCCTCAATCTGAACAGAGTTGCAACACATGGTTTTATAGTTTCTCATGCCACAGCAAAACCTGGTTTTGATCCATTACCAGAATGGTCTCTCGGGCCACTTGTTGATGTATACACACCCTAAATATATTCCTCAGAAAGCAAACATGTCCTTTTCAAATGCCTCTGTTTTACCAGTCACAGATGGGAATGACTTTTTAATTCAACTCCATGTTTATAATGTAAAAATAACAGCAACTGGTAAATATTTTTGTTGCTATTAACAAGCAGTAATGACTTTTGGATCCACCGTGCAGTAGATCCCAGTGCAATCCTCTGTACAGATTTCTGTGCTCACAAGGTCTCATTACCAAGTTTTCTTAGTACCTTGTAACAATTTAATGCTCATCTTCACAGCACCCCAGAGGGAGTTTGTCTTCATGACAGTCTTTCTCAAACCTGAGGCAATTAATGAAAGTGAGCTAAAGCAGTTCAAGAGCACAGCAAAGCCAAAGCTCTTGCCCACCACAGAGCAGCCTGACTCAGCTGAGCCCTCTGATGTGACCTGGACAAGCCTGGCCTGCACAGAGCCCAAGTGCCAGACTTGGCTTTGTTACTACTCATCATTCTTGGCAATTTTAACCAGAGGAAAATACCACAAAGCTGTAGGTTTTTGAAAGGATTCCCATTAAGAACAACACAACAGCCCACAATGAGATGCTCAGCTCCTCTGCTCTCCGTGCTGTCTTGGCTGTGACGACAGCTTGGATCAAGGAGCACTGAGCTAACTGGGCATTACCTGTTCACGACCCAAACACTGCCTGCTGGGAGAGGGAGTTACGACAATGCAGTTGTGATTTTACAGTAGGCAATTAAAAAATGCCCTAAAACCTTGCCTGAGATTGCACAGATGGAGCATCGTTTAACTCATATTGAGGCCTAACCTTAAAGTGGGTCAGCCTCTGCACAGCTCCTTCCCACCCAAGCAAATTCCCACCTGCAAATCATCTCCCTGCCTCATTTCAGTTCTTTCTCTTAATGCTACCAGTTGCCAGCAATGACAAATTTACATCATGCAATTAAAAAAATGAAAACATTGTTTCCAAACACCTAATGTGCCGAAGTACCACCCATTTGGTGTCACCTGATGTAGGGATAGAAAGGCATAAGCTACTGTTTAAAACATTAGTGTTGGTCACCACTTCTAGCGAGTACAAGGCAATTTATGAAATAGGGTGTAAAAGAAAAGTAGACGCAAAAAAAAAAGACTGGGAATATGGTCAGGGAATATGCTTTAAAAAAGTAACTGTAAGAAGCTGGAATGGTAAATTAGGATTACAGAATGGAAGAGGAAAGCAAATATTTAGCTAGGAAAATGATCACAAAATCAAAATCAAGCCTTCCCAATTAAACAAAAACTAATTTACAAATGAGAATCCAGAATGGTTTTCACATTTGTAAATGGCGCTGCAGCACCTCTCTTATCCCAAATGCTACAGTCAGGAACCCAGTGTAACTGGGGAAGAGATACCATTCCAGACACTGTTGCTGCATAGAAACTAGCTCCAAATGGTGTTAAATCTCTGTTACATTAAACAGGAGCAGAATCTAAAAGGTCTTTGAAAAGCAAAATGTAGCAGAAAAAGAAAAAAGTCTTATAGTGTACCTGGATATTAATTTATTTTAAAACTTTACATAACTAAGAAATTACACTTACGAAAAATTAAACTCCATTTAGCTTCCTACAGTGAACTATTTCATACATCCCAGACAGATAGTCTTAATTAGAATGAAGGTCTTTGACAAGTCCTGGTCTAGTTATTGAGAAGATCGGTGAACTTCAAATTCTGTGGGAAAAAAGTAAAACTAAATGCAAAACTCTGTCTGTGAGATCAAGTGGGAAAGTTTCCAGTTTTGGAAACCATTGTTGAAGAGTAAAATTCTCAGGGCACAAACAAGACAGAAAGGTAAGAGTGCTGTAAATTAATCTGAGCTGCTCTTCTCCACTATTAAATTCTCTGTTGAAAATCTCAGCTTCACTAACACAAATATATACCTGGCTTCAGAAATAAGCAAAGTTCTGGATCCAGGAAAGGAAGAGCCTTGAGTTTGTAGCTGTTGAAGCATTACATCCTGCAGCCACAGGTCCTTCAACTACTTGGTGTAAAAAGCAATGAAAGAGCTCAGGAGCTGTCAAGAAGGCAATTAGGTACTTAATATGGAAATTAACTGCAAGCTGAGGTAAAACATGGATGATAAGGAAAGAAGCTGGAAAAACCCGAGGAATCCCTTAGACTGGCAACAGGAATTCCAGGAAGTATCCTCAACTGCTGATGTTCCATCACTTTCATTACTTTAGAAAAACCCCTCCCTGTAATTAAAACCCCTTGATGAGCAGAAGGGATTGGGTGCAGGAAGGGAGCAGGGGAACACGGGGCTGTCTCTCCCCAGAGGCACTGAGGAACCTGGCTCTCATGTGAGAGTAAAAGCTGCTTTTTGCAAGTGGACAGAGCCCAGGGAGAACTGTCTTGTACTCATGGATCCATTTCCAAAGGGCCCAAGGGTGGGAGCAGCCGATTCCGAGAGCAGCCGCGCTGAGGGACCAGCAGTGCCACTCCCCGCGCCTGCCGCCAGCAGGACACCAGTGCAGAGCAGTGTTTTAGCATTTATTGAACAAAAGATAAACTACAGTGCCAGGCCTGAGTAGGTAAAAAAAGAGAATGATCTACTTGTAACATTTAGCAGGAGCTTCAGGGGAATATTTTTATACACGATGGATACTACTGAACATAAACTAATTTACGGAGGTACTTGGAATCAGGTCAAGAACAACTCCTCAGCTACTGAGAATATGCTTACATTTATAATCCCTGCAGTGGAAGACCAAAATACAATTTTATAAACTCCTATTGTTAAAAGAAACCATTTAAAGAAATTAAATCAACATAAAAGTGACCTTTGACATGTTTCATTCAAAAATTGTGTTTGAAATTCATAGCTCCTGTCAAAACAACAACTCTGTAGAGACTAATCACTGAAGTCCCTGTGCTACTACTGAGTTAAAAATCAAATGAAAAAATCCAACTTGCACAATTTCTTCTTGCTCTGGGAAAAATTGCATCTCACTACCTTAAAATAATTGGCTTTCAAAATTCTCAGTAATTTCATTTAACCCAAAGTTTTGCCCTGCACTTCACAGCAATGTCACTCACACAAATTATGAACTCTCTGAGACTCAAGGGTGATACAAAATTCTGATAGGAATAAGAAAGGGTTTTTAAAAGATATTGGTGAAACTGCTGGAGAGGAAATACAGGCTTGAATTTGGCTGCCAATTTAATGAGCTAATTGCTGAAAGACTCCTCAGAACAACCAAAGGTGCTGGAAGAAAAAGGTGTCTGTCCAGAGGGAAGTTCCAAGGCAGCCAAGAGTGGTCTGGGCTGCTGGGGCTCCAGGGAACATCCCCAGGCTCAGCACCCACGGCCACCCCTTCCCTCCCTCCCCTGGACGTGGGAGATGTCAGCACACACAGCTTTCCCTTCAGTTCTCCTTCATTGCTTTTACAGAATCTTATAGATACATATTACAATATTGGCTTTTTGCAAATACTAAAATGGATTTTTTTATGTGTGATGTTAAAGTAACTTTGTTTTAAAAATATAGTTTGTATTTCTGCTGTTAATTAAGCTTAGACAGAGTAGTGAAATAGCTATGCTTGTGTTAAAATGCCTGTTTGGATGGGATTACATCCAATAAACACAGAATGAAGATACCTGCTACAGATACGCCAACTATCAGCACTCACTGTCTGAAGAAAGCGTGGACCCAGGCCCAAACTGGAAGTGATAAAGGAGCCGAAACCACAGCCAAGAAACACACATGCTCTAAAAAGGCAGACTCAAGGAGGGGCCATGTAAAATAGTTCCTGGAATATGTAAACTAGTTTATGGATATGCATAGGAGTCTATGAATATGCAACAGGTTGATGTAATGGAAAAGGTATTTAAGGGGTATCCCTGAAGACAACAGTGTGGTCTTGGCTGAGTGCTAAGATGCACCCGGCTGTAATAACCTTTGGTCTATGGTCCTTGTCTCCTATTGTCCTTTATTAAACTTTTAAATTTTCACAGGAGAGTGAATGTGTTTTTCACACAGGAGAAGCTGTAACACAGAATGTTTTCCTTATGGCTGAATTCATTGCAGCAGGACTTGTTCTAGATTTCAAACCAATAAGTGCTTTGGATGGTAATAACGCACCTGAATCATATTTTAACATGTGTGAATTAGATGAAGATATAAAAAGACTTTGGTGAGATTTAACAAAGATTATGAGAACATATCATATTTATAGAGAAAAAGTGGGTTTTTGCCTTTTCCCGTTTCCTATTTTATTATTCACCACTGCTCATAAAGATGGCTTGAGCTACACTTTCCAGGCATTCAGAATGCTGGGCAATGCAAAGAAGTGCCCAGACAAAAAAGGAAAATGTGAATCATAAAGATGAGAGAGAGCTTCAAAAAGTGGTTTTTTTTAAAGCTTCCACAACAAAATGTGCAGAAAAGCTCTCAAATCAGCACAATGAGTGTGTCCAGCAACAAGATAAATTTGCTGAAAGAAAGTGATTCTGAAACACGAGTTAGAAATGCAGCACAATATATTGTGGAACCACCACTCCAGGAATGAGGAGGGCAGAGCAGCGCTGCTCAGAGCACTGAGCACACCACTGCCAAGCTCAGCTGTTGCTGAGAAATACCTGTTAGACTGCAAGAATCCGTTTAACCAAAATTTTGAAGAAGACCCGTTATCTTATGAAGTTGACACTGAATGGATTACCGCACTAAGTTTTGAAATACATGTTCTGGAAGCAATTTAAAGCTCATTAGAAATAATTGTGTCTGGCTACTGGAAAATGTGGTAAAATTTAATCCACATCCAAATGCTACCTGAGCTGTGAGCACAGGAAATTGTTTTGTGCTACTGTGGCTAACCTCCTTGCTGACCCTTAGCAGTAACTGCTACAGCAGCTGAAAGCTGAAGCAAAATTAAAAACTTACATCAAAGTATATCATGACAGAATGTAGATAAATAAAACCAGCATATTGAAAATATTATTTTTATGTCAGCCTCTTCTAATGAAAGGGAAGAGGTTTACTAAAATATAAAGAAACCACAAAACAAAAAATGGATGGGCCCAAGATGCATCGAAACATCATTCCTGTACCACTGGGAGTTCAAAAACACACCGTAAGGAGACTTGTACATACAGAATTAAAAGTAAAATATACTGGGGATAAAGAATGGTGAACTACACTATTCCAACTCCTCTCAGTTCTCTCTGCTGTCTATTTTAAATCACTATCGCTCCCTCAGACCGGCTCCAGCCGTAATGGACAAGACACAACAGCCCTTGCCAAGAAGCTGTGGAGCCCCAACAAGGATAATTGCCTGACTAAGTGCATCCTACGCCAGGCTTCCCATCTTCTGAGCAGATCACATTAGCAAAGGCATCTCAGAGCTGTCTGCAGCACAGCATCAGTGATAAATGAGCAGCAGGAGAGGACACACCAGCACTCCCCCAAGCGCACAACGCAGCACTCGCCAAGGTGCTCCTCTTCAAAACTACAGAAAAATTCATCTTCTGAATTTTACTCCCTGACAACTGAACATACGTGCAAATCTTAAAAACAGGCATTTGGGGCTGTTTTCTGCTTTGCACTCAAACATATGAAATCACTACATGCCAGTCTAGGGAAAAAAGAGTCTCTACTCCAGTCTAATATTAAAGATTTCAGTATCCAGACTCACAAGCTTTTGTATATGTTCACCCTCCCCAAACAGTTCTACCCTATTTTTCCCCTTGTCTCTTCAGCCCAAGCACAGACCTTACAGCCCTTAGAGAAATGAAATGGAGGGATCATTCAGACACAAATAGATATCACAAACTTGGGTTAAACTGAAGACAGATAGAAAGCAACACACTGGATGACCAGTGTTTGTTTTGGAGTAATTTCCACAGTTATTTCCTGCACACAACAGTACAGGGCCCACACAGAACAAAGCCACATATAAATTTTAGCTGATTTGCATCACCTGAAGAAGGCTATATGTGTGAAGTATCTCTGTGTTACCCAAAACTGCCTTGATTGGTGTAGTCCAGGCTCAAGAAGAAAGCACATGATGTCAGCAATCACCACCGTGGGTGAGAACAATCATTTGATGCACCTCACTTCAGTCACTAATTCCTTGTCAAAGTGTTGGCTGGACAGAGGTGTATCTCAGATCCCATTTTTATGTACCTGTAGGTTTACATAGCAAGAAAACTCCCAGCTGACCTAGGACTTAACCAGAAATTTTTGTGTTTCATTTGGTGCAAAAGAAATTCCTGAAAACAATACCTTTACATGCATTTTCTGTATGTCATTGCATATGAAAGAGGAGGGAAAATCCTGTTCTAAAACAAATTTAAATTTCACTTACCAATGGAAGCACAATACAATGAAGCCATATTTTCATTTATTGCTTTATGTTCTGTTCTTCTCAGAAAAAGGAGCAGCCAGGCTGAGCTGCACTGTCTGTAGAGGGGGACCAAGTCTTTCCCTACAGAGCCAGAGACAGAAACTGTCAGTGTCAAGGGCATGGCAGGGAGGAGAGGGCAGAGGCCCCAGAGCTGGAAGCCAGGTCCTCAGACAGGGGTTTGCCAGGGCTCCAGGTGGTGGAAAATAGAACTTCCTAGGGATGAGAGGAGCCTGGGCAGAGTTTATGGCAATCCTCTCAGTCAGTGGATTAATTGAGACAGAGACCAAAAGGAAGCACCTTCCCACAAAGGACAGTGTGAGGAAAGAAGGAGATGCTCGCTTCTATTTCCCCCCTCTGCTTCATCCCGTCACCTTGTGTTTCTCCCAGTTTAAAAAGGAAATTATTATCATATAAATTTCAGTCAAATCTATCTTGAGTTAAAATGTGTCTCTGATTTGAGCTTTGAGGAGCTCACCATAAGCTGCAGGCACATACAAGAGGTCTGGCTGACTTGGTAAGATAAATGAGCACATTCTGTCTGGTGTCATCTCCTGACATTTGCTGTGCATCTTCTATTTTTTTCCTAATACTTCAGTCATAAAATCATGCTGAGTGAGAGAATCTCAACTATTTTTGTGATTTTAAGTTAACTGGAAGAATGGTGCAGAAGAAAACTTGAAAACTGAGTCCCAGGATTGGAAGGCATGCATGTGTTTATTCTTTTATCTGAATCACACAATTTTTCAGAATTGGAAAATTCAGGGTCTGGAAACATTGTTCAAGAACCCAAACTGAATTTTATGATTATTATTTAGTTTACTTGTTTGTTTTTCCCCAGATGTCTGCCAAGATTACACAGGCCTAAAAGACAAATACACTTTAAAAGACCATAGGATATTATGGATTACAGTTTTCCTTAAAAATAAAATTATTAAGATTTTCAGGAAGGCATTGGAAAATAATGCATAATTCCTTTATATCAGTACTTTTATAGGAATTTGTAAGTTCAAAAGATTGTACTTCATTAATGAAGCACATTTCCAGAAGTTACATCTTCCTGTACACTGGAACAGAAATCTCAGAAACTACCACTTGGTGACAAAAGCTAAAAATGCTAACAGCCATTATTCAGTGCTGATCAGTAGTAGTATCTTGAAATATTTACAGTGGGCAGGGAAACCTTCCCAGAGCACTGTGAAATGGGGTGAGTGGGGCTTCACTCCAGTGCCCAGAGCCCAGCAGGGTGATGGCCAGGCCGTGCTGTCCAGCTGTGCCAGCTGTGCCAGCTGCATCCTGTGAAATCCCTGCTCCCACACGGGCAGGGCTCATGAGTGGGCTCTGCCCAGAATAAATCTTGGCAATCACTCACCCAACGGAAAACCTGAACAATTCCGCTTAAGTCACTCCTAAGTACTGGAGGGATCACTGATGGGACCCTGATATTCACATGCATGTGCTTTAAAGCAAAATAAACCCCCACAGACACGGGGGGGAGGCTCTCTCCCACATCTCCACTTTTTTCTTTGCTTTTAGCTGATGGGTGATTTTAAATGTTTCTTCTGGAGGAGATTAAGTACAGTACTCCTCTTAAACCTGTGCTGAGTGAAATGTCATCCTTCCCTAGGAAAGCAGTTATGAAATACATGGAAGAGAACACAGGAGAAAGCTCTTGGGGGTAGAAGATACCCCTGCCCATTGCAGGGGATGTACTCAGTGACCTTTACCAGATCCCTCCAACCCAGCCCAGTCTGTGATTCTCTGCTCATCTCCCCTTTTCTGTGGCACACACCTCTGATGAGATGCCACACAGTCCTAAGGATCTCTCCCATAATTTAGCAAAGAGGGTGATCAGACTTTGGACACAGCTCCCACAGGCCCCACAGCTCTACTGCTCAGTTTTTACTCCTAGATCTGCACTGGGCTCAGGTTCCCTTTTGCACTGCACAGTTAAATCCCAGCATGAGTCAGAAAATGCTTTCTGGTCCTTATGTGTAAGAACTACCAATACCTTAGGGCTGGGAATTTTATCAACTGCATACACACCATAAAAGCTGCAATTGAAAACAGAAGGTTTTCTTACAAAGGTTTTTGGGGATTTTTAGGCATGAATTAGGAATGAAGCAGGTAGAAAACAACTCGTGTGGTTTACTCAGCAAGGTTTAGAAACCTGATGCCAACAACTGAGCTGAATGGATGCCCAATAATATGGTTATGTTTTTCCTAAGTGCAGAAAGGATGGTGAAAGCTGATGGAAATAAATTAAAATAAAAAATTAAAAAGGAAAATATGATTGCAGTGGGATCAGGTATCATAAGACAAATAGGGCTGAATCATCATCATGACTACAGTTTATATTTTTTTAGGTTAGCTGAAGATTTGCCTTTTATCTTTCACACATTTTCAAAGCTTATTTTTATTTTGCTTAATCATTTTAACAAATTTACTTAAGAACACAGCTGAAAAAGCTTGGTCACTAACAATACAGTACATTTGCAAAAGAAACAAAAATTATTTTGCAAAAACTGAAAGTTACTTGTGTGTATTTTTTTTGTTACAAATAAATGCTTTAGGCATGGCACAGATATTGTGTCCATGTCCAACAGATCAAATGCAACATCGCATTTGAAGTTTTTTATAAAGGCAGCCATGTAACAAACAATTTCCAGACCCAAAAATCAGTCTGAATGCAGTAAACACAACTTTGATGGGCCAATTTTCTTTCTTTAAATGAAACAAGCCATTAATGGCTTTTCCAGTTTACACAAACTACAAATGAGGTTTCTCTACAAAAACTTGGTAATGTTCCTTTCTAAATATTGAGAAAGCAAAATCATCTGCAATGTCAGTTGGGGTGTAATACCAACTGCTAGTGTCAGAGACCTGTTGCAGTTGCACGGATGAGTGGGAGTAGTAAAATGGAGCAACTTATTATAAACACTTTTAACAGTGCTCTAGGGTAGAGCTGTTATGGTCCTATTATGTTTCGGAAGTGCTGGAATATAATTTGAATCCATAAAATCATCCCACACCTCTTAATCAGCAGCCTGGATCAAACACCTCAGTGGTGTGACTTTGTGGGTGTACCTGTGCTGGAACACACCTGCAGCTGCCAGAGCAGCCTCGGGTGAAAGGTGACACGAGCAGCCCTGGTGCAGAAGGGAACCCCGGGCCAGGCACCGAGCGCTCCCGAGGCCTGAGCCCTGCACTGCCAAGGTGGCTGTGGCTGCAGCACCTCACAGCCCTGCTGGGGATTCCCCAAATCCATCCCTGCTCGGCAATAACAACTCACAAGACTTTTACATCACAAGCCAGGCAAAGGATTACACTGCAGAGGAACCATTAATGAATACCTACCAATGGACAGATCTCCTTACTGGCTTCTATGAAGAGAAGGATTCTGTTTGGAGATGATCCATCAACACTTAAATGCTGTGATCTAAAAAATAACAGAAAAATATTCAGATCTTCATCAGAGCTGAACACAGCAATGGATTCACTTCTAAAAGAAAGAAAGAAACAAACACACACATTTGCTGATTACAGAGTACAATTAAATGATTAACTCAATGGATTTACACACACACATATATATATATATATATATATATTACATCTGAGGGTTTCACACTTCCAGGCCATGCAGCCCCAGCTCTGCTCTGGGGTGGAGATGAAACCCAGCCACAGCCCTGCCAACCAACGGCAGCACTGCGTGGACAGATGGACGGACAGACAGACAGACAGATGAACAGACAGACAGATGGATGGGCTGCTGCTGCCTGAGGCAGCTCCACACTGCTGCATCCTGCAGCCACCTGCCCCAGGCTCTGCAGCTGAGCTATAGAAGGGAAGAGGCTGACATGCGAAATGTATTTTAGACCTTGCTTCTCTCTCCTTTATGGAGTTCCTCACATTTTGAATCAAACAAATGAGTTAAACACACCATGGAGAGCTGTCCAGTAATAAACTGGGATTTCAATTCAAATCTCACTTACCCAAGATACTCTCAAAGGGCACAGATGACCCACATCATCTCATACCTCTAAAAGCTCACTAATGGCAGCTACATTTTTACCAAGGTAGACTTCCAATACAGCTCACTCTCAAGAGAGGATGGTCAATTCTTCAAATGCAGCAGATGCCAGGTAAGCTACAGAATGGAGCTCTGTTACTAATTCTGCTAAGTCATCCCCATTCCTCAGCCTTCTGAGCACCCCCATGGCACTGCAGGGAGAGGCTGCCATGCTGCACAGCCTCACTGTGGAACTTCATGGCATAGAAAGCAATCACCTTTTCAGATTTCATGGCAAGGAGAGTAAATTGACAGCCAAACCCTCCAAGCAAAATGTAAGCCAGCAGCAAAGGCCACTGATACATCCAGGATACATCTTAATTCAGAAACTTGAAGCATTGAGTCCATATTCATTGACCAGGAAAGACTGGAAACTAGAGTCAAATTTTATAAAAGCCAGGGTCAACGGAAAGGCTTTGGCAATTTATTGCTTCTTTTATAAATCCAATAAGATGAATAAATTGGTTTTAAGCAGAGTATTACTTTTAAGTGTTTCTAACCACAAGCTTCAAGGAATCTGGCTAAGGCATGAACTTAACTTGAGCAGTCAGTTCAAGCTCAAAGGAATTCAAGCTGCAAAAAATGATACTGAAGTTTAAGTCCCTGTAAGTGGGCAATAACTGCTATTACGAAGAGATTACTGCCTCATGAGAAATGCATTCTCTTCTTGTGATTAGGAAACTTTAGTCTCTGCAGCAGTTTGGCTCTTTCAAGCTTGTGCCTAATCCTGAACAGTTAAAACACACAACGCAAAAATTTAGTTCTTCAAAATCAGAATAATGTTGAAGAGGCCATCTTACTGCTGTTCACGGTTTTATTTGGTTAAGAAATATGATATGAATTTGGACAAATATGTAACACTGTTAGTCTGGTGAAAAGATTGTCCTGCTTGTCCCAGTAATCCACCATCGGAGCAGCACAGCATCAGCCAGCCCAGCATCCAGCTCAACTGCAACTTTTAAATGAGCACGAGACGAACCCTATCCCTGGCAGGTCACTCTTCTGTGAGCTCAGTGTCTGTGTCTGTACACACAGGTATTTTCTATAGGCAGCTTCATGCACTCACCCACAGACATCAGGTGTGATCGAGCTGACTGCAGCTCTGAGTAAACCTAATGATTTCATTCTTCCAACCCATTTTCTTATTGCAACCTCTTTCTTTTAGAGAGAACAGAAATCCTTAAACCCAAGCATCAGCTGGGAGGAACACAGGAAAGAACTGCTCTGGGTTCCCACCAAACTGTAAGAAACACTAAGTGAAAAGAACAAAAACATTTCCCTGAACTCACAACTGAATTTTCATGGATGTATCTGATTCCAGACTGAGGACCTTAGACTGCATTCTGGTATTAGTATGGAAAAAACAGATTAAACACTCAACATCTTAGCCAGGCAGCCTGGAAGTAGACTAAAATATCTAAGGAGAATCACCACTGTTAGGGAAAACCAGGTTTTGCCTGTCTACCTGTGGGTACTCAGGGTTTGCCAAGGCCACACCTGCTCATTCAGACCTGACCAACAAACTACAGAGCCCGCATGTTCTGAATACAAAAGACAAATAAACTTTCCCAAGCTGTGGTACTGCAATCGTCATTGACAGCTTGACATATCAATATTTCAGGAAGAATAAATGACTTTCATATCCAGGGGGTTGGTTTTCTTGGTTTGGTTTGTTTGTGTGTTGTTTGGGGGTTTTTTTTGTTCATTACTGGATACTTGGGAAGATGTACACTTAACACCTGAAGCTGCTTAAAATATTTGGAAATATTTTAATGAAGTCTTTTGAGAGATCACCTAACAACTTAAAAACAAATTTTACTATTATTATAAATATTTGCTTTTCATCCCTTGCCAGAGGAAAACTATAAATCTTGTCTCAGCTGAATGAACACCATTTATCATATTCATTTTCTTGTCAATACAATTATGAAAAGCCTTTGGCCTTTTTCCAAGGAGCCTGATTTGCTGGAGAAACTCAATTAGTATAAGCAAGCCTGCTACAGAGCAGCCCTGTTTGGCAGCCCAGCACAGCCCTGGTGTACCTGCAATGCTCCTCTGAACCAGGAGCCGGACAACTCCACCCTGGTGCTAAAATACAGCAGTGCCCTGCCTTCCCTCTCTCTTCCCTGGACCAAAAGGACTTCAAAG
This sequence comes from Hypocryptadius cinnamomeus, assembly GCA_013400635.1. Classification (NCBI taxonomy): domain Eukaryota; kingdom Metazoa; phylum Chordata; class Aves; order Passeriformes; family Zosteropidae; genus Hypocryptadius; species Hypocryptadius cinnamomeus. The sequence goes on from VYZP01043536.1 coordinate 23,222, forward strand.
AAATTATTTCTGCTCATTTTTGCCATCTACTGGACAAAGCTTAAATCCTAAACACTGTGATCAGGTGAGAGATTACCCAGTGTCATGTGTTTTCTTACAGACAGACCCAAAGTATTTCCTACAATCACTTGAAAAGTTTATTAAGGCATTCTTCTAACAATGATTTATAAGCTACTTTTTCTGCTAGTACTCAATACAGAATAAACATCACCTTAAGATATACTAAAAGATTTATCTTTTATCTCTTGCCTCTTTGTATTGTTTATTAATTGAACAAATGTAAGTAAACAGACTTTTTTTTATAATATTCTGTGTTTTCCATTTTCAATATTGAATGGAAATACTGGGGCTTCAAACATAACAGAATAACAACTCTTGTAAAACAGTTTTTCTTTGCTATTAAACCCATTTTCTGATGATATATTTGAAACTAAAAAAGAAACATGCTAATATCAAAGGATATTTAAACTTGATACAATAAAACTGGTACCTGACCCTCCCTTCTTTTCCCATTTACCTTTTTGTTTTAACTACAGCAAATAAGAGTTGTGATCATAGCAGCTCATTGTGCTGTAATTCTTGGGATCAATACCTGGATGCACCTGGACTTGTCTGAATGAGGAGAAAACCACTGAACAGAAGCATGAACTTCTCCTTTACAGCTGAAGGGGAGGAAGAAAAACATTTTGAACCTGTGCAAAGGAGAAGAAACTGGGAAGGCCTGAGCCTTGAATTCCACACAAAGCCACGTGTCAATGTATTTTTACTGAGAATACAGAATACTGAAATCCAAAAGTTGGATGCTGTTTTTATTTATTTGAAATGAACTTAATCCATGAAGTGGAAGGAATAAATTAATTTTTAAAAATCAAGAAAGGGTCCTGAGGATTGTGTATCCTGGACAGAAAGCCACCTCCATGGATGCATCCCTTTCTTTCCAGAGGAGCAGAGGTAAGATGCTGTTACTCCTCCCACAGCTGGAGGTTTGCAGTTCTGCACAGGAGCATGACACTCGTGGTACAGAGGCAAAACAAAGTCAAACCAATCTGGAGTGCAAACAGCAATGATCTGCTTTTACACATGTTCCTGATTTGATGAAGTTTTAGGGCAGCACAAGCACAAATAGTACTAACAAAGTTAAATGTACCCAGTGGTGCCCACTAGAAAATGAGATGCTCATTCACAGTCTGGCCTCAGGAGTTGGGTGGTTTGTTGTTGTTTTTGTTGTGGGCTTTTTTCCCGCTCCAGTCTTTTAAAACTGAAAATAAGGGATGCCTTCCACTGATTTTAGGAGAAATAAAGATTACACTACTTTCTGTTTTGGATTTTCTTACTACTGAGCCTGCACAGACAAAATCCCTGCAGGCTTGTAGGGGTCTTAAACAGGGATTTTCTGAGTGGCCATCAGGATCCTCCTCCCCAGCAGCCGGGGATGGCAGGGGCTCAGATCATCAGGGGCTCCTGTACAGCCTGGCAGTCCTGAAAGGATAATTTTCTGCTAGTGATTTGATATTGGTGCATTTTCCTTTCTTAACCAAGATTATTAGTGAAGAGTAGAGCTTCACAATTGACTTAAAATAAAAATATTTTTTAAAGCTTAGTTTCTTGCAGATCATGTAATTGTTCTTAAATGGTTTTTTTTGGTCCATAAAACAAACACATAATTAATTTTCATAGTTTTGTGAGATCTGAATTATAAACCACGTATTTTCATAATCCCTTACTACGTATTTCAGCAGTTTATTTCCAACATGACTGTGTGCCTGAGAAAGAGCTACAGCTACTGTATTTATAAAAATACAAAGCATTTCTCTGTAGGGTTAAGAAAATACCCATGGGCAATATTGTAAGTGCTAGTTTAAAAATGTACACAATATTTAAAACAAGCAGAGTTCATTATGATTACTTTTTGAAGAAAACTACAATGTAAAGGTTTTGATTTTGTTTGCAAAAGTCCATTTTCTTCTGGATCAAGACAACTGCAGGTGCTGTGATATTAATAGACTTGACATAAATAGAAAGTAGCTGACTAAATTAAAGACATGATTCATACCAGAGAAAGGAATCTCCCCAGATAGCACTTGCGTGGTATTTTTTAAGCACTTTTGATGTTAAACCAAATGTAGGTACATTGTGTTTGGAATTAAAGACACGGGTTTGGAGTTTTGTTCTTTATGTGACAACACGAGGGGTGCACAAAGGGAAGGAGCCGCCCTGGATGTGCTCTAGGCTGGCGGTGTGACACGGGGACAGTGTGACACGGGGACAGTGTGACGTGGGGACAATGTGACGTGGGGACACTGTGACACGGGGACAGTGTGACACAGGGACAGTGTGACGTGGGGACAGTGTGACACGGGGACAGTGTGACACAGGGACACTGTGACACAGGGACACTGTGACACGGGGACACTGTGACACGGGGACAGTGTGACACGGGGACAATGTGACGTGGGGACAGTGTGACACGGGGACAGTGTGACGTGGGGACAGTGTGACACGGGGACACTGTGACACAGGGACACTGTGACACAGGGACACTGTGACACGGGGACACTGTGACACAGGGACACTGTGACACGGGGACACTGTGACACGGGGACAGTGTGACACGGGGACAATGTGACGTGGGGACAGTGTGACACGGGGACAGTGTGACGTGGGGACAGTGTGACACGGGGACACTGTGACACAGGGACACTGTGACACAGGGACACTGTGACACGGGGACACTGTGACACGGGGACAGTGTGACACGGGGACAATGTGACGTGGGGACAGTGTGACACGGGGACAGTGTGACGTGGGGACAGTGTGACACGGGGACACTGTGACACAGGGACACTGTGACACAGGGACACTGTGACACGGGGACACTGTGACACGGGGACAGTGTGACACGGGGACAATGTGACGTGGGGACAGTGTGACACGGGGACAGTGTGACGTGGGGACAGTGTGACACGGGGACACTGTGACACAGGGACACTGTGACACAGGGACACTGTGACACGGGGACACTGTGACACGGGGACAGTGTGACACGGGGACAATGTGACGTGGGGACAGTGTGACACGGGGACAGTGTGACGTGGGGACAGTGTGACACGGGGACACTGTGACACAGGGACAGTGTGACACAGGGACAGTGTGACGTGGGGACAGTGTGACACGGGGACAGTGTGATGTGGGGAAAGTGTGATGTGGGGAAAGTGTGATGTGGGGACAGTGTGACAGAGGGACAGTGTGATGTGGGGACAGTGTGACACAGGGACAGTGTGACACAGGGACAGTGTGACGTGGGGACAGTGTGACACGGGGACAGTGTGACACAGGGACAGTGTGACAGAGGGACAGTGTGATGTGGGGACAGTGTGACACAGGGACAGTGCCCTGCTCCCCGTGGGGCTGGGGGGCTCCGTGCCCAGCGCCGCTGCCAGCGGAACGAGACTCCCTAATTGATTTTCACGTTAGCACTGAGCAGATGGAGCAATAATCAGCCAATAATGGGCACATATCTGATTTTGATTCATTAGCTTAAATGTCTTGCTCGATTTTTTTTTTTTTCTTCAGAAAAAACCAAAAAGATCCTCAAATAAGAAAAGATTTCCACAAGTTTTCTAGTGCTGACATAAGGAAAATGCTTGAGAAATGCTTTGGATTATTCAATATGCTCTCACAATGAATAATGTAAATTAAAACATTATATATGAATACTATGTATTAACGTTTACAAGTGCTTCCTGTATTAATATATTTAAAGGGATAATAACAATAAAATGTTAATTTAAGCTTGTAATATTTTGAATGGTGTAAGACTAACTGATACTCATAACAAGCTCCAGTTAAGGCTGCATTGAGACTCCCATTGTACTGTTATTTTAACATATCTTTTGTTGTTTTCTTGAGGTTTTTTAAAGTAATTTTCCAAGCAAGTTTTCTTGAAAAAATGACTTTTCAGTTTAGAGGAAATGATGCAAATCTTTGCCTGTGCTAACATTAGTTCTGAGATGCATTTTTTCCCCTGTGATGACTGAAGTGTGGCTGCAGAATCCTGCCTGCTCCCATGCAGACCACACTGTATGCAGATAATTAGCCCCTACCACGGGGATGTTTTCAGGATAATTAATAGACATCAATAAGAAACACCAGTGAATGAAAGATATTTTAATAATATAAACAAACTTTTTTATTTACTCACACATAAGTATTCTTCTCTAAATTGCAGGTGGGATTGTATTTATTTTCTTTTTACAAAAAAAGGTCATACTTCTACAGAGTCTGGGAAAAAAAAATCATAGAACCATGACAAAAAGTAAGGAGTTCCCTCTTTAAACCCAGGGTTTTCAATAATGTACTACTTGGTGCTACCACTGCAATATTTGTAGTGTTAACAAATACAAAATATAAGACCACATATTCATTTTACTTGATCACATAAAGAACAAATTATGGCTGATGCCTTGTAAACTGGTCCATGTGAGCTCAGGTCAGGGCTAATTTCTACTTTTCATATACAGACTCATCAGCCTGGCTGACCTGGGTGGCATAGACATAGATTTATCCCAGGACAAATGGAGTTCTTTGCCAAGACTACTGAGGTTGCTGGGAGTATTTTAATATTTGCATTTCCTTTCTGTTGTGCATTGAAATGGCCTGAACTCACAAAGATGCTCAGAGGTCTCCACTCTCATTAACTTTAATGGGACTCTGAAATCACTAGAGAGGAAGTGTTCAATACTGAGAAGATGCAATATAAAATTGTAACTTTATAGTCATCTGTATTTTCATACTTGGTGTGCTGCTTTGTCTGCACAGAAAATCACTGTTCGGCAGACACGGTGGCCAAAACATCAAGAATTAAAAGAACTTGGCAGCAATGCTTTATACATCTCTCTGAAGGCAGCCAGGGATGCAGTAACAGATACAAGGAGTGGAAACAGTCTACTCTGATTTTGCTTCCCTTGCTCATGCCAGCCATAAAAAAGGAGAGAACAAGGCTGCACAAAGCAAGTCTGGGGCGAGGGAGAAGGGGGAGCCACCATGGCCTCTCGCAAGACAGGAACTCGCCTTTGTTCAGGCACTGCTGGGGACAAAGAGCTCCCTTCGTGTGGCTTTGTGGGACGTGGGCTAGAATAGGACAGCCCAACCCACAGCCACCACCAGGTTTATTCTGTCTCCACAAAAAGTAGTTTAAGAAAATGCTCTTCTGCAAATCTATTTAAGAAACAGCTTGGCTGCGAGACTTAAAGAACTATTAAAAGAAGTAGATGCCCAACTTTCTTTGAACTGCAGCCCCAGGTTTCTGGGAACCTACACAAACACTGGGCAGCTTCACACACCTCGAATTCCAGTGAAAGAACAACAACTACTACATAAACCACATTTTTTTGTTTTCTATTATTTAAATTGAGATATTGTTATTAAAAAGCCCATAACTACACTTCTTAATAAATAACCTCAACCTGTCAAGATCTAAAATTTAGATTTAATATACTTGTTCTGTAAAATCCCAGCAAAGCAGTGATTCAGATAAGATCCATCAGAACTCAGCTGTGTAAGATCACACTGCCATGCCAGCACCAGATGAACAGCCTCCAGAATCCCTAGTTGGATCCTGATCCATTTAAGTCACTGGTACAAAATACCCTTAAACTCTAATAGGAGCAAAAATCACCCTAGATTCCATGTTTGCTTACCTCACATTCAGTAAGAACCTACCCCCAAACTCCTAAAATCCCAAGAGAATCTAGTTTTAGTCCACTGTAAGTAATCAAATAGAACTTATGTACATAAAATGCATTAATGACAAACAAGATTACATACTTTTACATCTGCTTTTTGTGTGCCATCCCGTGGGATCCAGAGTGCCCTGCAGACTTCACAGTGATGGCAGGAATACCTGAGGCTGCTGCTCCTTTCCCAGCTGCATCCCAGCCCGTCCTGGGACAGCGGGACAGCAAACGGCACCACCAGCAGTGGCCAAAGAGTGAGAGGAGGAGAAAAGAACAGCAAGTACAGGAAACACAGCAAAAGGAGCTTGTCAGCATTCCGGGGGTTTATACAGTCCTCTTCTCACTAATGAGGCAATTTTATGCAGGTTTCAGTTTCAGAATATCCTTCCCCGAATGTCAGTGACAGGTTTCCTTAAGATTTAATTATAACAAAGCCATTTTAAAAATAAATTCAGGTATTTGGTTTCAGAGTCCTGAAGCTCATTTTTCAATGAATTTTTTTCAAGGGAAAGGAGCTGGAGATGTAAATATTCCCAGAAAAGCCCCTCTGACTTGCCAACATGTGCCAAGTGTCTGACTGAGGCCATCTAAAACACACAAGTCTGCTCACACCCACCACCCCCAAAACAGGGCTGGTAATGGAAAGTCTGACAGACCCTTAACTATAGTGGCACTACTGGGTGCAGCTATAATATTGCCCTCATAATTCTACTATATAATAACAACAAAGGAAAAAAAAGGTGAAGGGTCATTGTGCTTTGTCTTTAGAATTAAGATGGCTGTCTTCATCCTTACAGCATACTCTTAATTCTGGAGACACATCTTAATAACCTCTAAATAGTTCCAACAAAAGAGCCGTGTCAGAGGAATGAGCAGGCCCCAAGGTGTTTCAACTGGAGTGTTTTCATCTGCCTTTATTGCTCTATCCCTCTCCAGAATTAAGGCAATAACCTGTGATAAATTATTCAGGAACTGCTACAGGGATCAAAGCAAAATCATTCTGTTAAAGTGCTGTTTGCAACATTTGGCACTTAGTGTGAAAACTTTTAATGTGTGCAAGCTGAAAATCAACGATTTTAAATAATTTAACAGCATGGAGTTTCTACAAACCAGCTAAAGATAGCATGTTGCTATTTAACTGCTTTTTCTTCAGATCCTTTTTCCATGCATTTGTAGCAAATCTGATGATGTCACAACTATAAACAAAGTACTACTGAGATTCTAACTGCCCAGGCAATAGATTCCTTACCCACATTATCAAGAGAAATCTTGACATTCTTAGGAGAAAATGAGGCATTCTTTTAATACTGGAAATTTTTCCTATTAATATAAAAACATGAAGAAGAAAGTAGCAAAACAAAACAAAACAACGGAAAAAAAAAAGGAAAAATAAAAAAGGAAAGCAACATGCATAATTACTTCAGCCATCTTCAATTACATTTGATATGCCTGAAAAAGAAACCTAACCATATGCTTAGTATGCAGATATAATGATTACAAATGTATTTTTAAAAGAAAGATCTCTCTTGTTACAACTGTTTTTCAGTGGTGTATTTCAGAAATATTAAACACCTAAAAAAACTCCTAGCCAGTTGGAAAGCCCTAGTAAAACCCACAAATTAAATGAATTTGGCAGTCCTGGACCATTTTCATAGTGATATTTTAACAGTGTCATCTCCCCGTGGATTGCAATACTAAGCATTTTATTGAAGAACTGAACTGGTTTTGTTTTCAGTACTTGCAAAATGAAGTACCTGAAAGCACTTTTGCATGTATTATTTATTTATTATGATAGAAAAAAATAGCTTTAACCTAATAAATTGTGTTTAAGATAATTTAGAGCAAAAGTTTTGTTTATGATAAAGCATTTAGTTCTTTATCAGTAGCTTAAAGCACCAAGTTTTCTTTATACAAATTAGACAGATGGTGCTTACAGTAGAATTTACTAAAGGTCTGTCACAACAAATGCAGCCAAGCTGCATATTTAATCACTGCAGAACCTTGTCTACCTGCAGCTGCCAACTGCTAATCCAATTTCCCTGATAAATGTGGCAAGAGACACGATCAGCAATAAAGAGCATCTAACTCCATTTTCCTGCAGGGCGTCTTTTGATGAACATTTAGGACGGAAGCAGGAGTGCACTGTGTGGCCCTGGCTGGTGGCAGCTGCATGCATTGTGAAGACACAGTTCTCAGGTTACTCACTTAATTCTGCCACTATCATTATGTTGCTATTGATCTCAGCAGCTCTTGTCTACACAGCATTACTCTAGATGAAGCTGAATCAGGCAGTTATCATGCATCAAACTTGCTCAAAAGCCTGGAGATTTCCCCTTAATTACTTGTGATTTTATTTGCAAATACCGTTAAAGTGTAATCAAGCAGTCACTTTCCAGGGTCGTTAAGAACTTGCTAGTTTAGGAATATATCACTGGCACTCCATTAAAATTTCCCTGCTAAGACAGTTTCAAGCAATCCAGACAGGACAATGGCAAAATTATTTTAATAAATTGAATCCTCACACAAGAGGAATCCAGTTTCCTACAGAAATGGTTATGCCACCAAATGACCTCCTTGCTCTAATTTTTAGGGTTTATAACTTGAACATAGGAGAGATGAATCCAGGACAGGTGAACTGAGTTTATTTTATATGTGAAAAGTGATTACAATTAAATACATAAAGCAACAACAAAGAGGAAACCAGGATTAAGTAATTGTTGAAACAACCTTTAGTACAATTTAAAAAAATACTTGTCCTAATTCAAGCAATGACTATGAACTGCACATCTTCTGGTACTGTCAGCCACATACTGTAGCCAATTATTTACCAAATACTTCCAACACAACTGTTTATTTCCTTGTGAAAAACGCAGATAAATATTATGAAGCAGTATTTCAGTTGCCACCATATTTTAAAATAGCAAATTAAAAATTACTGTTAGGATTTCTTCAAAATGACCCTGTTTAGCTGAAGTGAGCACTCCAGTGTGCAGTTAACTATTGATTCAGTGATGGCAGAAGAAGATCTTTTTAATGCAAGAGTGCTCCAATATATTATCATTCCTGATGATGCACTTTGTATCCAGTAAGTCTTTTTCTCCCCTAAAATATACTGTTGTTTTGACACAAACAGCTTGCTACACTTAAGGATTTTACTAATAAAACATAATGTTGTGTTAGATATTATGACTGTTGCCACAGCTGAACTGCCTTGTCAAATCAATCCTAATATGGCTCCCACAGGCACATAAAAACCTTATTTAGCTATCAGTTATCCTAATCACTTTGTTCAGTTTAAGGGTGCAATACTTCAAGACCCGTTCCAATTTATACATATATGCCCAGCCATTTAATAAAGTCTTGATTTATATAATAAATTCTTGTTTGGAAAAGAATACTTTAAACCAGCAGTGTTTTATCAAGTGTGTTACATGTCTCCTCATACCCCCAAATAAATATGTTAATATACACAAAGAGGATACTTGCATGGAAATGGGGAATATGGAACAGATAAGCTATTGCTGAAGAAAAATCTGTCTCTTTGATTAAAAATGAGCCTTAAATGGGGTCCCCTGATTTGCAAAACACTGGAGAAATCCCAAAGCCTTTGAAAATCTTTGTACAAAGTTTATCTAGGATTGTATTCTCAGCCTTTGTACCTCTGCTGTCTAAATTCCCAATTAAACAGATGTATTCAGGTACACATACAGATGCACAGGTGTCCAGGGAGACTGGCAGCACAGGTGCCAAGCTTGCTGCTGCATGCTTGCCCCACTATCAACTCTTCCCACGCATTGTTTCTTCCCCTAGAATAGAAATAAACCTGCCTTTGTTTCTTCTTGTTCAAAACTACTGTTGAGTATCTGAGTGATACCTTAAATCAAACTGAGGGGGAGCAGGAAATTCTCAAACTCATCCTCATCTTCGCCTACAGAACAAACCAGCAAAGGCCTCATCCTTGCACGTGTTCAGAAGGGTCAGGCTCTGAGGCTTTTACGGAGAAATCTCATATCATGGGAACTTCATGGGACCTACAGGAACGAAAACCTGAGCTAGGACACATTTTTACTGAGTTAAAGAGACCAGAAATCATTGATTTCAAACTACTTGTAGCTAAGACTGGCTCATGCCCACATTTCTCACCTTTCTCCTTTTGGTATTTCCTCTGTTATCCTGCAGCATTTGTTCGCTGCCCTACAAGAATGTTCACATGAGAAAATTAAGATTCAACAGTTAGAAAATGGTAAATTTAAAACTACAATAATAAAATAAAATAGATGCTTTCCCATGTGTAGCTTATGATATTTAAATGGTAATCTTTTATGTTCATATACTGCTTTTCCTGCCTCTACCTATTTGGGATAAAGAATGAAGCTGCTCTGGAAATGAACCTGGGCTGTGTTGGAATTATGTGTGACACTGCCTCACTTGTTTCAGAATATGTGAGCTTAGGACACACAGGATGCTGTGAGAAGGGAAAGAGATCAACAGCTGAAAGGTATCCCAGAAGTCTGGATTGATTTTGTTTTGTTGTGATCCCGAACAAGTAACTGTGGACAACTCTTTAGAAATAGCAATCTGCACGAGGATCAGCCCTCACCTACTCACCTTTAGGCCCTAATGAGGGTGGCAGGCTTCCCCCACGTTCATTCCCCTTGAGACTAATTCAGAGTAGGAATTTAATTTATGTTCTTCAAAGGGCTCTTGGCTACAGGGCTTCTCTCCCTTCTCTCTTCATGGGCAAACTGTGGGAAGCTAAGCGACAAGTGGAGTTAGGAGGAGTCTTTTGCATGTTAAACTGGTTGTGCAGAGTTAGTGTGAGCTTTACAGTTCAGTTTCCACACTTCACACACCCATCTGTAATACAGACCTAATTCCAGCCCCTTACTGTTAGGGTACTGCCAAGACCAGATCACTCACCCCAGTGTAACAGTAAAAATGACAGAAAAGGCCTAAAAGAAAGAAATGCCCAAAGAGCAGCCACAGGGACTGACAAATTCAGACCACACCTTGGAGAAAAAAAAAAAAAAATCATTGTAAGTAGTAGCTTTTCTTGAAGCTAGGATGACACATCTTCCGAACTGAAAGAGTCAAATATGCTCTGAGAGATGTAATTGTGATCCTGCAATTAAAACTGCTCTGTAACAATGTCAATATTTACAGTTGCAGGGGCAATCCAAGCCCTGCCATTTCCTCAGTCCCAAATACCCAGCTTTGTAACCTGAACTGCTCTGCTCTAATACAGGGCTTTCCAGATTTTTCTAAAAGCAAAGGAAATACATTCAATAACCTACTGCTGCTCACTGGTCAGCTCAATTACAGAGCCTTCAAAGTACAATCTGTGCTCAAGGACTTTCTTAACCTACTGAAGGGTCTGCCCAAATCTGTGAGCTGCATCCTCACCTGCATCAAACCCCAGAGGGAGAGGGGCTTTGTGCTCAATTCCAAAGCTGCTGCTGGCAGCAAAGGGTTTGATGGATTTTAGGCAAACCCAATCTGAATTTCATCTAGAAATACATGCAATACAGATATTCCTTAGAACATTAAATACCATAATCTGTTATTAATGAAAGCAATTAATTAAAGCAATTTTTTCATGGCATATATTCTAGTCACAAAAGAGACACATGAACCAAATCACTTTTATCTCACTCATTTCAGTTACAAGAGGTAAAAATACATCACGTCCATACTAAGCCATGTCAAAGACTTCACCAAAGCTGAAACAGAGCCGTGGAGGTTGATTACTTTGACTTCAGCAAGGTCTTTGGCACTGTGTCCCAGAACATCCTGAACTCACAGACACTCACAAACACCCAGCACACTCACTGCTGTCACTGGGGTTTCCTGAGTGCTTTCACTGCACCATCCCTGCACATCACTGACCAAAGACTTCGCTAACTTTTATAAGAATAAAAATCTTATATTAGTTTAATTTAAGTAGATTAAACTATTTTAGATAAACAGGTAACATTGTAAGAATAGGTTTTATAGCTGCCAGCTATTGGAAAATCTTCTAATTTAGTTTTAAGGGTTGTTTCTCTGTCAATCTATAACATCCAACAAGGGATTACCTGGTTTTATTTTGCAAAGCCTCATAGTTGGTTCCCCCCAGTTATAGGGCAGAGTCTTTAATGACATGAGGCTAACAAACACAGGGACTGAGAATGTTTGAGAGACTGAAATTATTTTACCCCATGTTACCATACAAAATAAAAATAAAACTGCAGCTATTTTGCTACAAAAACATAGCGTGGGAAAGTTAATTATCAGAAAGAACTAAACATGTATGAGAGAGCACTTGGCTTCACAAACATAAAGGAATGACTAACATATTCCATTATGTAAATGAATTCAAAGATATTTCACAACTGATCAGCTAGGAGGGACATAATGATTTATAATTCAAATAACTGAGCTTTGAAATCAAATTGGACTAATATATTTCGAAATATGCAAACCTGGAATAATTGTGCAAGTAATGGAAACCCTGATACCAACCCCAATAATTTTTTGCCTTTGTTGATGTCTTCTTTTGCTTTTTCTTCTTTTTTTTCTGGTTATGTAGTGCAGTTGCTGAAATTATGGTTTGCTTTTAATTCTACATTATCCTTTAGAAAAAGATTATAATACACATAAAAAAAGAAGAATATCAACTTCTGAGACTGTGTAGAAGCTGATTGGTGTACAGGAAAGTACTGAAATGAAATAAATGATTACTTTAACCTTTCAGAAGAGCCACAATTTAATCTCTTTCAAATACTGAAAATTGATCCACTGGATCTAGCATCTTAACAATACACTATTTCTTTCAAAGTAATATATACTTAAAGCCTTTAAAAAAACCCCAGATATAATGTGAAAAGGCCAAAGTTTGCAATGCCAGGAAGTAGTTATAAACTACTTCATATGTTTAAAATAAAAAGTACTTCAGTATTATTATTAAAAAAAATCCTATTGGCAGAGTTTTTAATAGGAAAAAATACATATCTTTAAAAGCCAAAATGACCAGTGAAATTAGGTTGTACATCATTTTCTGGGAAAAAGGAAAAACAGCCTCGACAGGTGTAATTTATCATTTTTCTGATTTAATACCAAAGAAATATATTAAAATAATAAAAAGAATCCTGAAATCCTCAAAATTTGTAGTGATAAATAGCCCTCCCTGTCTTTATTGCATTATGCCTACTAACAGAAATATTGCATGGTGGATTTCGCCAGACAAGGACGATTATTTTCCAATAAAAAGTTGCATATTAAATTCCAGCACAAAAGTGGGTGTCTAATACTTTCGAAATCTTTTATGGTTTGCCAGGGAACACAATTTTAAACTTAACTAATACAAGCTCAGGGTGAAGTGAAGCAGCATTGAAGCGGCCTGGGCACAACCCCACCCCTCCAAGCAGCAGAGCCACCATTCTCAGAGTTCCTCTTGGAATCATTCTAATGGAACCCATTTGGGGTATTTGTTTCTTCAGCTGATCTCTCTTTTTGCTGGTCTTTCAACGCTTTACACTGCTGATAAAGAAGTTTATTTAAAAGAAGAGGACAGTGCTGCTGGACATCCTGAGCACGCAGAGGGGTCTGAAACCACTCTCGAGACAGTTACCCAGTTTCTGCAAAGAAAAACCCCACAGCTTCACCACAATGCCAAGAGAACTTAGGGTATTAAATATCTACTTTTTCACCCTTTCTAGGTCCTGATATTATTACATCTATTTCATGAGCAGAAACTCATTTATTGCAAATATAATGTGAGTAATCTGAAAGCTTTCCCGCCTTTGCAGCCTTGGAAAGTGTTATTTGCACCACAGTGTATCTTGACCCTACTTCTGGGGAGCTCCCATGAGAATGCACTCCTTTTCAAGCCTCCAGAAGACAACAGGAAATGCTCAATGCTTGCTGGCTTTAGCAGCAATGTGAGGTGATTCTGTCAGGAAACACAGGAATAACAAGGCAAGCACTCACAGTCAGGGACCCCTGTGCTACATTTCATGAGGATTCTGAAAGTGTTCTGAATCCTACAGAAGCAATAACTATCCAGTAGAAAGGAGGAGAGAGCTCATTAGTTCCTTCATAAATCTTGTTAATGAAATAAATGTCTCTCATTCTGGTTTTGTTGAATTCCTTAGCAATGTTTCAAGTCCTTTCCAGTCTGATTTCTGTGATGTCATGAGAAAATAAACACATGCATATTTAAATATCAAGTTAGCTGCTTAATGGTATTTCAAGTCAGCATACAGAAGTACACCTTGTATGGTTTTCATTAAACAAAATTCACTTATGGAATGTGAAAACTCGCACTCATCTTTCAACCCAAGGAAATATATTAAAATTATTCCTACAGTATTAGAGTTCTATGGAGAAATAAAATGACACCAATTGTCATATTCCAGGTGCCTTCCCCTCTGTTTGTGTAACAACACCCTCTAGAAAATTACTGAAAAGTTGCTTTCATGAGCCCTGGTGGTTTATTATCTGTCATATACCTTTAAATATTGTGTCATATCAAACACTGCTACCAGGGGTTGTAGTTTTTTCTATCTTCTTGCTTGACTGACTGAACACTCTAGGAACAAACATTCTTCTGCAACTTATGGTAAGTGAATATTAATTAGAACAAGCTACAAAAGATTCCAACAGAGAGCAAGTTAGCATCCATGATTGGGTAAGAATTTCACAAAAATATCTGAACCCAGACGAAAATCCACATGAAAAGTCATGGCTGTTTCATCAGTGGCACACTGAGGAACCCCGAATCAGGCAATGACAAGACATGTCAAGAGCCTTTCGGGGAAACCCTGCAGCTCCACTGCCTTCTGCAGGTTAAGGTGGGGCAGAGCAGGACCCTGCAGAGCTGTGAGTCAGTGCAGAGCCCCAGGGCCCGGGGAGGGAACCTTCTGGGCTCACCTCCCCCCCCAACAGGAGGTGAAGAGGTGGCCTTGGCCTTGGGATGAAAGTGGTAAACTGCTGCCAGTGAAGTGTAGGAATGTGATTTTTCAAGAGAGGTTACTGAATCCCAGGCTGGGTCAGGCTGAGGGACCACAGGGGCTCACCTGGTGCCACCTCCCTGCTCCAGCAGGGCCATCCCAGAGCTCAGGGCACAGCAGGGTGTGCTCACAGCTCTGCAATGTCCCCAGGCAGGGACACTCCACAGCCTCTGCACCATCTGCTCAGGGCTGGGCACTGCACAGCAAAGCTCTGCCTCCTGGGCAGGTGGAACTTCTGGAAATCAGTTTGTGCCTATTGCCTCTTGTCCTATTTTTGGCACCAGTGAGCAGAGCCTGGTCCATTCTCTAACACCCTGCACTTGGATACCAGCCTGTTCAAACAAAAAGGCCCTGTGATTTCCTGGCTTGGCAGCCCTGGCACCTATTCCTGACCATGACATCAAACCCACAGAATCACAGAATCAGCTGAGTCCAACTCAGGGATCACTGAGTCCAACTCTCAGCCCTGCACAGAACATCCCAAAAGTCACATCATGTGACTGAGAGCATTGTCCAAACACCCTTGAACTCTGCCAGGGTGGTGCTGTGCCCACTGCCCTGGGAGCTGGGTGTGCCCCAACGTGTCAGGGAAATGAGCCAGCCCAGCTTTGTCTGCTCAGTTTCCCTGGCTGTGGAATGTGCACAATGATTCTCACTTTCAGCTGGCACATCCATTGATGACAGACTGTGAAGTAAGGGATATCATCAGCACCAGCTATTTATACTGTGATGCAGTAGGATTTCAGTTTTGAGAGAAGAGAACCTGAAGAAGAGATGTAAAATGCCTTAAAATCAGCACTGATTATTGATTTTACATATTCACAGGCTAGGGAATGTATACAACACATAAACTATTTTTTTCAGGAAGTTGTACACTCAACACAATTTCAAGCATCTAAATGTTTAGTATTATTTGCTCAGGAAAAGACACATAACAATGCAATTACCAAAGCAATTCCTCAATTTAAATTTACGGACTGACATTGATTTACCTTATAAAATCTCTATGAAGAGCTATATGGGTTCAGATTGCCTTAAAGAAATAGCCTGTTCAAACAAGTCCATAATTCACAGTTTATCCCTACTATGGAGCGTTCTGGAGATGTTTATAGTTGCACTAAATCCTTAACAAGTATATACTATACAAAGCAATAGAAAGGAATTTGAACTACCCAGATTTGACACCAATATCAAAATCATAAAAAGGCTGCTTTGCAAAAAAGCACAATCTTTGTCCTTCAGTTACAAGACATTTAAAGAAAAACAAGAAGCCATGGTGACAGCTTGAAGAGAAAATTAAAACTATGTAAGGAAGTCTCTTCATCCAACAAACAGAGTACCTTTGTCTGCATCCTTTCTTTTGGTTCAGGGTTGTATTTGGATGCTGAAAGATGGAGCAATACTATAAAAGCTGGAAAGTACTCTTGAGTGAACAGAGGCGATCACAGAAATTCCCATTTCTGTTTCGGCCTTGCCAGTGTCAGGTAAGATGAAACACACATAAAATATGTTTTTTTAAGAAACATTTGCAAAACTTTACAAGTATCTGAGAAAACTTCTAAAGATCTAGAGATCAATCTCATAATACAAAAAGCAGTTTTCCAGTATGTAAGAGAGAGAAGGAAGGAATAAAAGAGCAGAAAAATTTACAGATCTCCGAGAAATCATGGCAAGACAGCTCTTCAATCCAAGGGCCATGGTCCCTCTATCTTTGTCATTCAAGTGATTTAGTGATTTAAAAGATTAACTAAAAGTAACAGAGTCAAAGGAAACAGCCAGGACATTTCAGATGAGTCATCCTCTTCCCAGGAGGCCCTGAACCCCTTTTCTGAAAGGTAATGGCAGGCTCACCGTCACAGTGCAGAGGAATTCCAGGAACACAGGCATTTCTGCTCACACATGGGTTGCTGAACCTCCCATGCACAGGGGAGCTGGGAATATGCCAAGGAAGCTGTTGCAAGAGTTAAGCTGCTAGCAGCCAGAAGAGCTGATGACTGCCATAAAGCACCAAATTTGGCTGAGGTGGTTGTTTTGGGGTTTTGTTTGCCTGTTAAATAATTAAAGAACGAAAACCTTTTAAGCTTATCTAAGAATTACATGAATTGGGCACGTAAATTTATGAACAGTCTTGGTCACAAGTTAAGGATATTACAAGTATAGTTGCATTACAGACAAGATGGAAAAAAAATCCTACATTTTAAACAAAACTTTCAAAGTTACTTAAGAATGTGCTATCCATTTCCCATTACAGTGCAAAGAAAAATGGGCCTCCAAAATCCTTGAAAAGACACTGAAAATCTGTTTCTTATGTGATGCTGAAGTTTCAGTAAAAGCACAGATAGCAATTTGTTGGCAAGAAAGCTTTGTACAGTCAGGTTTTAATTATTTCTGACAGATTATCATCACTTACCCTGAAAGCTCTCAGTGGCTCAGACAGCAATGGGATATATACTTTTCATTAGAGCTGGACAAAGGTGAATAGTTAAAAACTTCACGTTCTATTATGAGTAAAAGTACTGAATTTTTGTTTGCTGTGATTCAAGGAGCCATTTCAGTGTGAGTGTTCTAAAAAATATTCAGAGATCCACACTGAAAAGTTGTAACATGGAAAATCCCTGTACTGACACATATGTGCATTCACCACAGTGACATCCCACAGCAATGTTTGGACATGCACCTCTTATTCATGTTCCACTTATTTTATCGTGACCAAAAATACAAAATACTTGGGAAAACATTTTGTAAATCCACCTTCTGATAAATCATTTCCATGTGATTTTGATAATAACTGAAAAAAATCCAGAAGAGGTTCACAAAGGATAAGGGAAGAAAAGGAAAGGTGATTGCAGCCAAAATAAAGACAAGACACTTCCACCCAAATGCCCAGGACAGGCTCAAGCAGCAGATGGAACTAAAACTCAGCATTTCCTTACCTCTGCAGAGAAGAACCAAGGCAAGTGGGAACCTACTTAAAGAAAAACTGGATCTGCAGGGTAAGACAGAAAAGTAGATGAATGGCTTTCTAAAATACCTGTGGTTAAAACACTCACTACATCCACAGGAGGAACAGGTGAATGGGCTCACAGTCAGGGATCTTGCCTGCTGCTGCTACAAATGTGCTAAGAATATTCCCAGTAACAGAGCACCAGGAATGCTGCCAGACTGGATTGCCCCATCAGACCGTTGGGTTTGGATTATATGGATCAATATGCTATGATTTCACACCCAGAATTCCCACCTGGCATGCTACCACTGGGAAGAAGACCCTAATTGCCACAAACAGCTGTGTTTGTCCAGGATTCACAGCTACTTCTTACAGCCACTCAGTGAAGTGTCCATGTCAGGTGGTAGCATCCATTCTGTTAAATATGATCTTCAATCTAATCAATTAACAACTCATAGCTTTATGAAAACACAGTAGGCCACAAGGAAAGAGAAAATAAAACTACAGTGTGTAATCTAAAAAGCAGCACTGATTTTTGCTTTTTATGTACCTTATTTTCTTTTAAAATCTTCCATGTAACACTAAAACCCATTAACACAACTCTTTAACATGAAGAAACTAAAGTTTTTAAACTTAATTTACAGTAATTGTGCAAACACAACCCTATCCAATCAAAACACACGTAGGACTGCTCATACAACTTGTTAAATGATGCTTTTCCTTCAGCTGGCAAACATAACAGAGAATTCCTCTCAATGGTAGCAATGAGTAGCAAGAGAAGCAAACTGATGGTATCCAAAGAAGACTCCTCTGCCTCCTTTTTCCTCAGCTGTTCAAGGTTCTCTGCAGGTTGAAACAACCAAACACAGCCCAGCCATCACACTCCATGGCATGGGTTGCCTCCCAAAACTCCACAGTAACACCATCAGTATTTTTCCATCCATCACCCTCCACTGATTGACCTGTCTTCAAAGACTGCTCCAGATAAATCAAGGTTGGATGGGTACTGTTGTTATCCTAAGGCAAGATACAGCACTCAGCTTCTGGTTTGAGGAAGTAAAGGGTTTATGCCTTGTGTTCCACAGATATTTAAGTTGTATCAGAAAATTACCTTGTTTTAATTATTACAAGCCCTGATCAGTACTGTCCCAGCAGGTATGGCCAGCCTGGTGACACCAGCAGAGAGCTGTGTCAAGCAGGCCAAAGTCTACTGGGAGTGTTCAAAGGTCCTGTAAATCAGATTGAGAGGACAGGAAGCAAATGACCAGACGCAGCATCTCCTTCACTGCAAAATGAAGAGGTGAGACACTTGTTTCTCTTTCTCCAGGCACACATGGGCCACGTTGTCTCCTGGGGACTCCCAGATTTTTTGGTGTATATTCACAGTTTTTCAGAGGGATCATTTTGTTTTGCTTAAAGAGCAAAAATTATTTTAAATGAAACTCTTTTTGTGTCAGGAGAAACTAGTAAATACCATGAAGGCCACACATAATAAAAAACAAAATCCTGGTAAGTTTGCTGGCAGCCAAGGAAAGCTGGTGTAGCACAGGCATGAGAAACGGTGTGTTCTCCAGAGTAATTGTCCAGGAATATTCTTAAGAGAGAGTACTGCAGCACTTCTGTGCCAAAATAACACACCATGTTATTCTGCAAATGCCAGAGATGTGAAGACAAGTGATGATAATGCCTCTTGTCTCCTTCAGTATGAGGCCTGAGAATCCTCCTCTGTGAACCTGCATTTTTTAGATAGCAAAATTTGCCAGATCTTGAACAAAAATCAATCCAAGAAAACTTTTCCAAAACAATGGAAGATTAGTTTACTTTGGTCAGTTCCCACTTTGAATTGCCATGCAACTTTACAGGCAATTCCACACTCGAGGGTGCAGGAAGGAGAAGGGAGGGATGGGGGCTGTTTGTGCCAGTTTGTCATTGAACAAGAGGCTGGGACATCTCAGCTGTACCCCCCATAAGCCATTTTTGAGAGGGGACACAGGCACTGTGGTGCAAATACTGAGCTGCAACTGTTCACTTAGAGGCTTGCAGTACCTTCAGAAAGTAAGATATGGGTCCTTCAAAAAATGGTTATCCCTTACTTCAAATAGTTCAAATTCACAGAAAACATTTTTCTAGCAAAGAGCAAACTTAACAGCATGTTAAAGTCAAAACAAACAACATACACTATAGAACCCAAGCACAAACTTACATTTTTGGTCATAAATGCTTCCAAAACATGGTTGTCACCTTTTATTCCCAAGACTTCGGACATCCGGGCATGCACCTGGAAATTAACATTTCAACAGTAACATACTATGGATACTAACTATGTTCAACATTTTCAGTTATTCTAAAACCTTCCCCAGTTTGACTGTGCAGGACGAGAGCACAGGCCTAAGTTCCTGTCGGGCTGCAGCACTCGTAGGAGATGGCTTATCCACTCTCTGATGGTGTCCTGTGATGTGGGGACTGAGGGTTTTACTTGCCCTTACAAACATTTCTTCCCACAAAGGAGTGCAAATTTTCACATTCTCACTTTGTTGTTCCTGGAACAATACAGTCTCTATTCAAAAACCTGGTTTATTACAGAAAATTACAAAGGGGTGGAGAAAACATCTTTATCAGTCTGTCCTCACTGGGATGTGATTCAATGCTGTCCTTAAGCTTACAAGTTCTTGCACTGCTGGTCATAATATCTGGTAAATGTGGTACTCTTCGGACATTGTGCCCATGAATGGAGAACAAAGGCTTCGGCAGCCCAATAGCTCGCAGCAGTGTATGTGTGCCTTTATTTCCAGGACACCCATTTCAGGGCCGGTGTACAGCACCCTGCCTGCCAGGCCAGCTGTGGGAAACGTGCAGCTGCAATTGCACAGGACACAGCAATTATATTTTTTCCTTACTGTGTAATCTTCAAAAAGTTTTCCGGTGGTTTTAGTATCCTAACATTTAGTTCAGATAAAAACACTTTTATAGAGTTAAGTAAACTTCAGAGACAGAAATGTGACGATAGAGCAAAGCTGCTGTCCAAGCCTGTGCCAGCCCCTCCCAGCCCTGGCCAGCCGCGCTCCGTCGGGTGAAACGCACGGACAGCACCCAGGGGTGTCACTGCAGCCACTGCAGCCCTTGGGGACACCGACCCGGCCAGCCCGGGCTCACGGCATCGGGGCTGCGGATGGGACCGCGGCCGGCGGCGGAGAGGGGCGCGGGCAGAGCCCGGCGGCGAGAGCCTGGTGCCATCTGCTGCCAGCTCCCATCCCGACAGCCCGGCCACTGCACCCACACCCGCCTCCCCCCGGCACGGATAGAAACCAAATTACCAATGCTCCACCTCTGAGGCAGTTAATAATAACAGTAAAACCAGTGACAACAACAACAACTGTATTTTCACATTCCCAAAGACTTAAAATTCCAGCTTACTAAGGTCAGGAGTATGTAAACTTGCAGCTCTAACCAGAAATTGTACCAAAATCAAGGGTTACTTAATTTGTAAGCTAATTTATCCTTTTATAACTGTATGAATGTAGTTTTTGATGGCAAAATCAGTAGTGAAAGGACAACAAAAAAACCGAAAAAAATTAGTACCATATAATACAATCTTTAAATGTTGCAAAATACTATGTTCACACTGTAAATGTAAAGTTATTGTTTACAGTAACTAGGCATAGCAAAAATAATATATTGAAATATAAAAAAAATACCTTCCAAAAAAAAAAAAAATCCACTCCCTAAACAACACACTGCTGAAATGATACAGCAGCTGCAATTTTAGCAATGTTTAGGAATTTTTGTGTTTGGTATCATGACAAGAAAAAAAGTGGTAGCAAGGAATGCAGTGTTCCGAGCTTCCCTGCCTGCTCCGGGAGCCAGCCCGGCTCATTGTGCTCTGCTGTCAAACTAGGCTCTCCCCACATCAGAGTTTAACAAATAAAATACTAAAACAGCAGTCAGTGTTGACAAAGAGCAGTGCTTTAATCCACAATTATCCTTGTAACTCTTACTACTCCTTTTATCATCCATTAGCTTTGATTCCCATTATCCCATCAAGAACTGTGTCAACGCTTTTGTCCCTGGGGATTTCCCACACTACTAGGATCTGACAGACAAGCCTGAGTGCTAAGCAGGATCATTACCTCTTAAATCCACTTATCTGATCCACTGAATAGTAAATTGAAAAGCTCATTAACAGCAACAATCTGATTTGTTTTCACGTGTGACAGGGTCATTCCAAGTCAGCATGAATATAGCACTCACAATAAAAACTACCCCATCTATAGCGTGGCAAATCGTAAGCTAAAATAAATATGATCTTTTAAACACCTTCTTCAAAATAATTTTCAAAACCCGCACATGCTATTAGCATACAAAAATAGAAAAGCAATCCCCTCCCACCAGTGCAATGCAATGCCCCTGGACTTCTAAGCACTATGAAAAATTAATGATAAAGCATTTTGGACGTATAATAATACAACACACTTCAACAACAAAAGCTGTGCTACATATTCAAAAAGCGGAGAGAAACCCTGCTGAAAGGGGTCGTAAAAAGCTGTGGAGGTGATCTCATCCTCCGCTTAGGTCCTGCAGGGAGCCCCGGGGCTGAGCGGCCGCGGCGCTCAGAGCCACACACCCGGGGCTCCTCCCGCTCCCCTCCCTGCCCTGCTTCCAGCAAGGAGCCCAAGGCTGGCACTCCTGCTGCCCTCAGACACTGCCAGCAAGGAGCAGGGAATTAAGTTCCAGCAGGAAAACCTTGGTTCAAGACTCCTGGAAAACAGTGACCCAATGAGTCCCAGATCCTTATAACTGCAAGATTTACAACTCCAGAAGAGAATTCTGTGTGAATCCAGTGCTGTGTGACTAAAACATGTATGGCCAACAACGGCAGCTAACGGGAGAACACCATCCCCAGCTCACCTTCCCACACCCGTGACCGTGAGGGAAACATCCTCACGAGTGGCAACATTAGGCTGTGATGTTCCAGGAGCTCCACAGCTCCAGGAACCCACCCAGGGCCTTTGATTCAAGCTGGAGCTGGTGGCACCACTGCCCTCAATCCCCAGTGGCGCTGCTGTGGTCAGAGGTGACAGCAGCGGCCATGGCAGCGAAGAGAAAGAACTGACCAGCAAAACACCTTCAATACTGATCAGCAACAATTTCAAACATACTGAACCAAATGTGAAAGCAAAGGATCCAGGGGTCCTTCTTTTTTCTGTTTGTACCCTTATAACCACCTTGGTGGCATCAGGACCCTGAAGGAAGACAGCAGATTCACAAGCTCTGGTGCCAGGGAATTTTTTAATTATCCAGGAAATTTTATAGAATCACAGAAAGATTAGGTTTGGAAGGGACTTTAAAGCCCATCCAGTCCCACCCCTGCCATGGGCAGGGACACCTTCCATTGTCCCAGGCTGCTCCAAGCCCCATCCAGCCTGGCCTGGGACACTGCCAGGGATCCAGGGGCACACACGTCTTCTCTGGGCTATCAGTTGTTCAAGTTACATAAACATACACTTCCAAGCTCCTTGAACTGCCCCAAAAGGACAAGAAAATGAAACTGTGGAAGCAATGTTTTATAAAGCAAAATACTTGCATGTGAACACAGACCAAGAAAACAGACATAATTCAGTAATCACACCAAAACTTTATTTCCTTGTCTTCCCTACTCTTTGGCCTTAGATACGTTTAACTTTGCTTTGCCTTTGGAAGTCTTCTCTTTTTGGCTCTATCATTATAACTCTGAAGAAGCTAATTATATCAATTCTTAAATGTGAAGCAGATTACAGAACTGGGAAGCTCAGAATATGAGTTCCTAAAGGTTGTATGGCTCTGTAATGACAGTCACAGAAATTCAATAACAGCACTGTATGGAATGTACTCAAACACACCCCATGAAACAAATTAAAACAGAGCAATGAATCTCTCACACTGTGCAAATAAGAAAGCACAAGAAAATGTTAGTTTCTACAGTTTTCATAAGGGCTATTATAATGAATTAAGATTTTGGATAATGAATCTTCAGAAAATTACAGTAAAGTTATTACCCGTAGGCACAGCGTAAATGCTGAAGATATTATAACTTCCTTGACGCCCTCCAGGCCTCGCTGCAGAGAACTATCATAGCAACATTAAAGCATTTTGTCATGAGCAGTGAGGGCAAAAGCAGATCCTCACCACGTTTACCCCAGCCTGGCAGAGCTGAAGCACATGGAGCACATGGAGGGGAGCCTGTCTGTCCCCATGGTGTTTTTGGGAATCCAAACAAAGCAGGGGCACTGCCATGGGTTCTACCCTCCACCTCCCTGACCAACACCCCTCCAGCACCCACCAAACCTCCACACTAACTGCAAGTGGCATTCTTGGTATTGAGTGTCAGAACACATTTTGTAATTTCCCCTATTTTTTAAATCACACTCAGGTATTTGAATTTTCAGCACTTAAAATCTCCACTATAACACAGCAGAAATCCAGCTCCACATTCTGCAGACAGCTTCAGGAAATAGGAACTGAATCTCCTAATTGGACTATCAGGGTGCCAGATCATTCATCTTTATCTCCTGATCAAACTGAGGGCTTCAAAAGCTTTAATCTCCTCTTAGGGCTTTTATCTCCTCTTCTTAGCAGAGGAAAACCTTGGTCACTTCCACTCCTGACCAGCTGTCTTAAAAAGGTAACATCTCAAAATACTCCTAGCTCAGAGCCTAAACCCAGAGAATGAGCTGATATGTTGGATTACAGTAAACTCTCCAAATGAAGAAACTCTCCACACAGGCCGTAAGGAAATGCCTCCATCAGTTCAGACAGGATCTCTGAAGACTCAGGTGGGCTTTCAGCTGCTTTCTACGCAGGCTCCTCTCCCATCCACTGTTACCAGTGTTTGTAACAACCAGAGCACCCACACCAATTACATAAATGATATAAACAATTTATTGTCTTACCTCCAAACCTAGCTTAAAATATTGCATAAAGTTATCCTCAACAGAAAGAGACCTACTACAACATAGCATTTAAAAATGAGGAGATTGTTATTATAACCAAGTGTTCTGTTTTAGGGGAAAGGGTAAATGTTCTGTGTGACCCGTGGTTATGGATGTTATTTCCCTCCTAGTCTGTTGAAATACTCTGCCATCACAAGCTCCGACAGTAAGAGGTATTAACAGTTCCCACAAAGGCTGTTTTCCAGGCCCTGTTCCCCAGTTCTTCCACATAAGTTGGAGGATTCAGAGGAGTCTAGGGTGCCAGAGTGATTAACTCCTTGCTTCCTGATGTATAAAATGCCTATACGGTGCCAGCAATAAACCTTCTCTTGCATGGAAATTGATCTCTATTTCAATTACTATCTCTCAGCTTTTATTTACTTATTTATTTATTTCTCCTTTTCTTAACCCATGTTTTCTGAAAATCTTGAAAGAAAGAGGTACAATTCTGCTGAACTTATACAGGAGACCTACCATGAACTAACTGCTCTTATTACTGATGCAGCCTGACAAGCATGCACCATGAAAAACAAAGAATAAAAAAGAAATGGGTTTATCTGCTAGGTTTTCAGTTAGCCATTAGTTAAAAGGATGCTTAGCTTAAATAGTCTTGTTTAGACTTCCATTTTTGTTAAGCACTGTTAGAGAGTTTTAATTCCACTGTCTCTTGTGTTCCCCTTCAGGGCTTAAAGAACAGATATTATAGTGAAAACGGAAATACTATTTACAGCTGTTACTTTTTGAACATCTTCCAGAAGATTTTTTAGCTTTTGAAGCACAGTTTTGGGCTGCACTTTCCATCAGTGCTACACACTGAATTCAAGCCATGCATGCATTCAAAGATTTGCTTAACAATAAGCCAAAATACTGTTTTAAAATCCTTCGTGATTGAAATGAAGCACTACTGTGCATTTACATGATTATATTTGTGCCAGTCAGAACACTCCAAAAGATCCAGAAATACAGGTACTTGAATAGCAGTAATCCACACTCTGACTTGCCCCTATATAACTATTACAAGTGTGCAGCTAAATTTTATTCAGATGCTGAATTGTATCTAAATGAGTGGCCCACTCAGCACTCTTATGTGCAATAAACACCAACACTCAAGAATCTACATCACTTTGGCACTTAAAAACAAGGAATAAAAATCAGAGCTACTTAGTATAGCTCTAAAATCCCTATATCCAAAACTATTGCACTGTACTGAATTTCAGCACTGCATTGACTATCAGCACTGCAGATGTTCTGCATCTCCAGATCAAGCCTTAAGCACATGAAATTTAGCAGGATCACTTCTTCTGAAGAGGTTTTGCACCAGGGTTGTACATGACAGTGCTTTTGCACATTTATCCCAGGGCATAAGGAGAGGTGTTACAGCCACCACAGCTAATACCAGCAATTTGAACAACCCTCTTTGGCAAGCCAGAAATAAGATAATGGTTCAACATAGGCCGGCTCCTCTGAAATACTGGCAGCATTGCCTCTAATTATAGACATCTGTCATTGCTAGCCACTCAGTAGTAACCCTGACATCAATATACAACTATAACACCACACTGCCTGCAGGCACAGCAATGGGAGCCAGATCCAAGAGGCGGGCAATCATCTGCCTCAGCCAAACTATCCGTCAAGGGCTCCTAGCCACAAATAGCTCTTACGTTTTGTATCCTTAGGATAATATGTTGATTTATTTTAGATCCTCTAATATTTACAGTCTAGGCCATCTACTAAAATACAGGAACAAACCTGATGGCTGATGGAGGCAGTTGCTGCTCAAAACCACCATGGAAGGCCATCGCTCTTGACACCTGCGCCAGCACCACGGCAGCTGGAACAGGCACCTGTGCCCAAACTCCCCTCCCCAAAATCACACCTGTGCATTTCCGGCTGCAGGGCACAGGTATGGCCATGCCCTCATCAGCCCAGATTTTACCTACCAACCTGAGGGAATATTTTCAGTCTGAACCCGGAGAATATCTGTGCCAAAGCGAGCACAGTGAGTTCCAGTATCCCAGAGTTCCCCGTGTCAGTACAGAAGAGAGAAGCTCTGCAGAATTATCTGCAATGTGCAATTTTGAAACAGAAATTGTATTAATGCTATAAAATATGTTTACTGATTAAATACTTCAGCACTGCTTAAAGGCAAGCTGACATATGCTGCTAACCAAGAAATATAGTTTCTTGAAATGTACAGGTAAACATTGATATTTCCTTTTTAATGCTAGGGTGAAAATCATGCTGAAACCCTCAGTATTTTTTTTTTTTTTTTTGGTCTTCATTTGAAAATCCATCTCAGAAAGGGGCAAAAAAGATTTTAAGTTTAAACTAATTAGGAATTAACTTCCTTACAATTATCTTAATTTGTTATTAACAAAACCAAGATTTCTTAGTGTGATTCACAACAGCCTGTGCTGAAGAGAAACTATTAATTACTCGATAGACAGTTAGCTTTCAAGTGAGCTGCATTTTAAAAACCTCCTTTAAAATACAATTGCTAAATGCCTTACAGTGCTGTAATGTGAGACAGGTTCAAATCTTATTACTTCACTGAAATTAAAACCTAAGTTTTAATACTGTTCAAGTCGAACAATGATTCCACACTTTATTGCTTTTGAAATCCCTTGATGATCATAGGAAAAAATGCCCTCGAGAAAAAGAGACTCTGTTTTCGATAAACAGAAAATACAGTTTGCACTCTTAGCCTCTTTGTCATCACAAAAAAGGATTTAATGCCAATTCTTTAAAAAAAGACTTTTTTCACAAAATGTGCACCTTGTGTGCCATTTGTAAAATCAGCTCACTTTCTTTTATTTATTACTGCAGCGCGGCAAGGCAATAAAGCAGCTACTGATAGCTAATAAATTACATGCCTTTTAAAACAATTCTCCAGCTACAAAAAAACTTGTAACTACAAAGGCTTACATTTACATGGTACATCATGTGAAGTGTCTACATTTATGTTCTACTTAACCACATAAATAAAATCTGACCCTTTATTAAACAGACAAGCACGAACCAGGGGCTCCACGTAACATTAAACAAAAGGTAACTTTTTAAGGCTTTCCTACAGATTTACATAACTAAACATAAAATTTGCACCAGTAGCTCAGGTGAAAGTATTTTTAAAATAAATTGCCTTTTTAATTAATGCCCTTCAAGATATCTTCAGGAAAAAAAGGTGAGCACAATTTTTCAATTACAGCATGATAACACTGATTTACACCTGAATCTAAAAATTAAATAAGGTTTGCAATAATAATTGCAACATACTACTGTAATATAAAACAATAATTCTCCAGCACATACCATGCAAACCACGATTTGTATTTTTAATTAAAAAAAGTATCAGAGCTTTGGGAAAGCATTTCTTTGTAAAAATAGATTTAAAACAAAAAAACCCTGCAGTTTTATTTCATCATGCATCTCTCCAAGAAATGCTTTAAATTAGACATATCTATTAAGCTTGTTGAACTGCTCTTAAATAGTTTTGCTCCGTGGCCAGTCCAGCCCTCACTGCTGACAGCACAGAGCGCTGAGGTGCACTGTCTTTGCCTTTCCATCTGCATTATTTTTAGGCTGATGTGCTCAACTATTTTCATAAATTTCTTCCTTACAATTTGATTGTCTTATAAATCATTACCCTAAACATTACATTCCTTTTAGTTGTCTCTATATCATCATGCAGCTAAAATTCAGATGTGAAGTTGAAATATTATTTCCTCCGCTCACAATGATTTTTACAGCTCCTGAAGCTTTGGTTTTGCTTTGCTCACACAACTTTCCCTCTGTAGTTCCAAAATGGCAGTTCTTTAATTGAGCATGGAAACAGATCTTAACTCCCTACTCATAAAACCGTTTAAAGACGTTGCTGTTGCCTGTTTAGATAACACCCCTGACATGTCAGTAGGGTATGGCAGGACCAGGACTTCCTCCCACAGGCATCCATCACTCTGAACTGAGATGCTGTGGGGCACTTCTCTCACTCTGGACAAGCATTGCTTGATACAAAATGAGATGGGAGATAGTTTTCAGACACTTTTCCACTCCTTTAATCCTAGGTTTACGTTGATAGTATGAGTTTTCTTGTATTTTGCATCAGTGATTAAAACAGCAAGACAAAGACATTCCTTATCTAAAGCAGACAAAAACAAGGTTTGATAAACCAGGTGGCCAGGACAACAAACAAAGCAGAGCCTGTGGTTTCCTAATTCAGGTTAGTCTGTCTACTTGTGAGGATGAAATATTGGTGCAATTCTAAGATGGTCAAGAATAACAAATGAATGAAGCCTGGTGTGTCTGTACCAGGAGGGTCCTCTGAGGAACAGGAGTCCTCAAAGTGCTGCAGAGTGGAAGGAGAATTTAATGGGACAGACCCTTAAAATTACAGTTTGGTTCAAGAGGAGATACAGATATTTTTAAATATAAAAACACAGTGATACTCAAATACCTAAAATTCATCAACTCTGAATTTCACCAAAGAGTTCAAGCTAAAACACAGGGCACTGAAATCAAGCAAGAGCTCAGGAAAAAGGAATGAGCTGGTCTGACCTATGAGCATGCAAAGTATTTGAGGGGCATAATTTAAAGAGAAGTTGCCAATCTTTAACTTTTGCTGAAATTAGGCAACTAAAAAATATAGCTAAAATTTGAGAGAGCATAATATTAGTCAAGAAATTTCAAACACAAATATGCTGTACAGATAACACAGCAATAGATCCAACTCTGGATCACCAGCAGGGAGCAGAATTACAGTTACATGAGTATTTATCGAAAAGCTTACAAAAGTAATAAAACCTAATGAAACCAATCAATCAAAATTGGTCAAGAACCTTGATCAGTGATTATTCTCAGTAACACGTGGGAAGCTTCAGACTGCAGCCTTTGAAGTTAAAGTCAGAAGCAAAGGGGTGGCACCCTGAAGTTGTGCACAGAAAAACACAGCCTGCCTTGGCTCTGGCAGGAGAAACACAGACTGTCACCAGGCTAAGAAAGAAAAATGCAGGGCAAAGAAAATAAAGGCCCTCTCACTCCACAGCTGAGTGAGGCACACGGCAGTGAACACAGTGAAGGACGGGCTGGCTGATGCTGAGCGGCCAAACAGGAGCTGCAGGTACCCAGCCAGCAGCACCCACGGCAGCCCAGTGCCCTCCACACCCCTGGGCTCCCGCAGGACCCACATGGCAGTGAGGCCACCCAGGCCTCCTGTACTGCTGCCTCTTTTCACAGTCTGACAGTAACAGTCTTTAACCATGCACATGGTTCGTTTTGCTGACCCCTTCAGCAAACACGATGATCTTGTCTAAAGACGACGGATCTCGCAAAGATGACAGATGCCATCAGACACAGCTGCTCTCAGCTGGAGAAGCCCAGTGAGCTGGAAAGGTGCTGCTGACTCACCCCTATCTTATGAGAAATTGCTAAACTAAATTTTTAGTTCATAGAGTTTAGCACACATATTGAGATGATTATGTTAATATCTAAATAACAATCTAAATGTCACTATTATTCAGAAGAAATTGGTTATTAAAGAAAATGCATAAACTAGAATGGACTTGTGCTGTTCAGAGCTCATTCAAAGATAGTCTATTCTATTAATGTTACTTAAATCATCAGATTCTGTGCACATTCTTATAAAATCTAAAATAATATGATTTTATATTGACTTACATACTAAAGTTTTTACGTATCTTGTGATCAGCCACTTTATTGTGTAGATGATATCTATACAAATCATTTAATACTTAAATTGATATAAAACCCTGCTTCAGAAATAAAACTTTTGTTCCCAGAAGACATCTTTCTCAATAGAGCTACATGCCTCAAGAAACAACTCGTCAGTAGTGAGAATGCTCTGGAGAAATAATATGGAACCTTCCTCATGGCCTTCCTAACTGCAGTTCTTTTGATCCAAATTGATGCCAACTACCAACTCTTCCAACAAAGATGATACAGATGAAACCTGTGTGAAACACACCACTGGAACACCTGGGGTATTTTTCCCCTCTTTGCTTCAGAAGAAGGGCAAGTGGAAAAAGAGAGAAAACTGTTTGCCTTCCTGTGGTGTTTAACAAAAGTGCATTTAAGTCTGAAAAGTGTACTTCAAAAATATATTCCTGTATGTGAAACAGACCCATATCAGGACATTACTAGCATTTTTGATTACTCTATAAGCACACAAAAGTAAATGTCAGAAAGATCTCTGCATGGTCTAATAAAAATAATTTTGTGAGGATGCACCTATCTAATGAAATATGAAGCGTAGCCCAACTGCTGTTTGTTCTGCAAATTTGATTTCAGGATATGGAAAATGGTTATAGACAAGATAATGGTCTCCACTGCCCCAGCCTGCACACTGCCTGGGTGAAACAGCCTATCACTGCTCCTTCCTGTGCAGATGCACAGAGATGCACCAGTTGTTCTGCCTTTTACTAATCCAATTAGGTATGAAAATCACACGCTGCTACACCACACACTGACAAAGTCTAACACAAACCTGAACCAGATGCTCTGGAGAAAATGTTTATTTTCATTTTTCTTTTAACTAAAATGTACCCTTTTCCTAAGTGGAAAAAGCCCCAAGCCTTCCTAAGTTCAAGTGATCCACAGACCAACCCAAGTCATACTGCTCAAACATTAAAGTTGTGACTCCATTTTTCTAACATGTAAGAATCTAAGGAAGCCACGTATAGCATCACTGGATACTATAAAAAGGAGCATTCAACAATTAACAATGAATTAGATTGTGACTTTGTTGTGTGAGAGAAACAGGGGTGCGACAGCTTTAGAACACCTGTGAACAAAAGCGACAGTTGGCCGCGAGGTGTTCCACTAAATCATCATAAAGTATGTCAGTCATACTCAGAGAATGTTTCGCCTTTCTCTCACCCAACTTCATATTCAGTGCTTTTGGCAAAACATGTTCAAACAAGAAGACTTTCCATACTATTATTTATTACCTATTTTCACTCATCTGTTATCAACTTGAAGACAGCTACAGATATTTTTCTGGGGTGAAAGTGCTGTTATGAGGAGTTGTATTTCTAAAGACTGCTGAAGGAAATTTATGAAATGTCTTAATTTAGCTATGGAATTTTAGATTTAATTGAGAGGGGGATATTTTTCTTTTTTTGGCCCAAAATAGACGAACACAGACTCTTCTCGCCTTGTTCCCCAAATCTATTCCCAGAGCCATCACCGTGTTAAGAATGAGCCGCCCTGTGTGGATGCCCATCTCTCCGAGGGCATCCTGCACCCTGCCAGCCACACTTCCAGCGCTCGGAATGCCACTAGAGGGCTCACATATTGGTATGAAATCACGCACATTGCTAGCCAGAACTGAAGATAACGAAATCTGCATTATTCCTTTACTAAAATTCTCTTACACACAGAAAACATTGTTGGCAAATATGTTATTGGGCTATGGTTTAACTGAAATAAGGACTGAAAATGCTCAACAATCGACTGTGCAGCTGGAGAGCTAAGTCAGCACAGGATTTTCCTTGAAAAACAAACATCTGCAGCCCTTGTTCCGTGGACACCAAGATTCACAATAAATGCAGGTCAGTCAGTGCCATGCTATGCCATGTCATACCACAACGGATCTTTTTTTAACTGCAGATTTTATTGGGATGATTATATTCAGTAATTGCATAAGTGAGAGAGCTGCAGTCTCTGAATGGCTTCATTAAGTGAAAAGCAGGAGAACTGATTCCCTCCTGCTCCACGCTGATCCCTCCGTGCTGTGCCACCAGTGGGTGGGAGGACACGGCAGCAAGTCCCGCACGGGTCAAACCTCAGCTGCTCAGGGGCCAGCACCCACAGCAACTGCAGCACCAGGGCAGCTCTAGGACTAGCATCAGCCTTCTCCTGCAGAGAAAACAGCACAGCAGATCTGGCTAAAGAAGAATCAACTGCATAGAAAAGAAATATATTATGTATGCACCAGATACGTACAGCATATTTTTATTCCTGTCCACATTAAGCTGTGCTCCAAGACAGCAAACCCAATGGGAGAGAGATATATCCATCAATTATTAAAGGAATTAAATGGGAGATATTTTGATGGAAAGTGATATACTCTAAAAACGTTTAATTTTAGAGCTAAAAAGCAATACTGTATATTTTAGGTAAAAATATTAGTTGACAATGCATCCCATTTGACTGAAAAATCAACTAAATAAAAATTAACACATCAGCATGAGAACAAAATTAACAGTCTATGGCAGATGAATCCTCTATTGCACCTGTCCTCCACTGTGCAAAAGAACATCAGCCTGCCACTGATTATTTCTTTTTGACATGATTTATCACCTACTATTCTTTAAACTTGATAAAGCAAATTAATCTTTGATTGCAGGAGCCACTGGAGGTTGTCATTAGTCATGTAGTTTGGTGAGGCTGCATGTGTTTCATTTACCAGTCACAAAGAAATGAAAGCCCAGCAGCCATTACTGCCTGCTTCAACTGCCTTCCTGACCCACCCAAGAGAAAAGACAACTGAATTCCAGACACGGGATATTATGCAGCTACTCCAGGATTGACCCACATAAACAGAACAGAGTGTTTGCTTTTCCGGAAAGAATGCTGATGCCCTAAAATGGATGTTCTCAGGAAACAAATAAATTCTAATGAGCAACAATTTGATCTGATTAACATATATTTCAAGCTAGAAGTCTACCGAGTTGTATCAATAATATGATTTTATGTATTAAAAATGAAAATTGAACCTTAAATAATTGTGTACTCATCTGGAAGACATATCAGAAAAATCTCAGCCAGCCTAACAAATGTGCACAAACTGAAAATCCCTTAAATTTTTGGGCTATGGCTGGGCCATGCCCACCAGCCCCAAGCTCTCCTGCCCCGCACGTTTCAGCTGTCTTTGCCACACCGCGCTCAATCTCACTGCAGCTTTCCATGTCCATCTGTCCCTGGGCCCTCTGCTCCCCTTAGCTCAAACCCACTGTCCCCTCTTCAACAGGTGAGGGTGGGAGCACCTGAAATAGGGACAAATGACAAATCTCATTGACTTTGTTGACCATGCTTCACAGTATGGCAGAGAGTCCCTGTGGACCAAGCCCAGCTCCAGGATTCACCTCCTCAGTGGCAGAGGTGGCTGGGACTGGGGGGCTGGCACGGGCTGAGCACCGCGGGGTGAACCAGCCAGCCCGGGGCTTTCTGGCAGCTCTGAGCCCAAAGAACCACAATGAAACTCTGCACAGCACCTGCCAGGGAGACGCTGCCCTGAGAGGGCCAGGAGCTGTTCAGGGAAACACATCCAGGAGGAAACAGTGGTCCAAAGCAGAGGAACTGCTCCAAAGGGAGGTGTGTTTGGAATCTCGCTATAGCCCATCCGCAGTGACCGGAGCGGCCGCAGGACACCAGGGACATCGGGCACAGCACGGCCCCTGAACCACAGGGACACACAACACCACAGAGAGGGCACTCCCATGCTGCCCAGGAACGCCGGGCAGGAGGCACACCTGAAACACTGTC
Organism: Hypocryptadius cinnamomeus; assembly: GCA_013400635.1. Classification (NCBI taxonomy): domain Eukaryota; kingdom Metazoa; phylum Chordata; class Aves; order Passeriformes; family Zosteropidae; genus Hypocryptadius; species Hypocryptadius cinnamomeus. The sequence goes on from VYZP01043536.1 coordinate 57,354, forward strand.
CAGCTTTTATTTATCCACATTTAACAGAAACCCTAAACTAGCCCAGGGTCTGTCCCTCAACAGCTCTTCCAACTGCTGTGTTGAAGCAGTTTATTAACTGGGGACACACAAAAGCTGCTACTTTTGAAGCCAATCAGAATTTTGATGTACAAACCCCACACAATTACGGGGGTATGATGCTTGAGTTTCTCAAGGTATATATATTAATTATATATTTAGAAATAGTAAATAAATTTAGAAATAGCACATCATAGTGTGATGTGCTAGGAAGGCCATAGAGCCAGGAAAACAAAGGAACATCATCAAACAACTCAGGGTATTCCTAGTGTTGCCATTACTATTTGTATGAAAATTAATTATTGCTACTTTGTGTTGAAGAAATAGCTCAAGCTATTTTTTATGTCTATCTACAGCATGAAAGTTAAATAAAGATATACAAATTGCTGTGAGGTACTCAATTTGATGTGTTTAGTGTATTTTTTTTGTTTTGTTTAGTTTTGTTTCTAAACTGAGTCAGTTGGAAGTGTCTATATGAAAATTACATTTCAGTACTAGAGATGCAATTTGCATTCTAGAATTAATAATAACAAATACAGATAATAACTGCAGGAAAAAATCCTCAGAAATATCACCACAGGAATCTCTGTAGATATTTGAGAAAGCAGAATAAAGACAGTCACTGAACTGTGAATTATGAGTAGTCATTTTCCATACACAAATGCATTTTTAAAAGTGAGAATCTCTACGTTCAGTAGATTTTCCACTTTTTTTTCTTAGTTGCACAGATAATTGTATGTTTATTTAACAGAAATACAAGTACAATAACTTAGGATTCATATAAAAATACACACAATGTTTGGCTCCATTGAGAAGCCATAAATTTCATCTATTGAACATTAGCTAAAAAATTACATGTGTTTATCATCTGGATTATTCTCAGATTAATAGAGATAAATGGCAAAACATAATCAGCACCAACTCCGCAACTTAATCATTGCATCTGAGCTATAGGAAACACTTAATTACTCTCATTTACTAGGTGCAATCTAATGAGGAGACATTAGCCAAATGAAAAGAATGCAGTACAAACAAACAAAATAGTTATACCATCATTAAAAACAAACTCTGACAGTGCAGGTGACAGCGTATGCAGGATAAATTACCATAATGTCCTAAATGCTGAGCTGTCAGCATGCTAATGCCGGATCGGATACCCAGGGAATGTCGGCACTGGAGCTGTCAGAACCGGGAATCATCAATCACCTCCCTGCACCGCTCCGCTCATTATCCCGCCTTTCCCGGGCTCGCCTTCGGCTCAGCGAGAGCAGCAGCGAGGAAACCTCGTCTGACACCGACAGAGAGCTGCTCGCAGCACCCCGGGAGCAGGGGGAGAGCCCTCCCACGGGCAGGCTGGACCCCAAAGCAG
>VYZP01043536.1:58890-92500 GCA_013400635.1 Hypocryptadius cinnamomeus
TGCTCCCACAGACCAAGCTGAGAGGGCTCCTGGCACATCCCTGCCTCTGCCGGCACCGAACTGAACCCAGGACACCGTCTGCTGCTTACACAGCCACCTACTACTGTCACAGCGTTTGTCTGAACGTGTTTGAGTCCTGGATTCTCTAAAGGAACACACAGACTCAAAAAGCCATGCAAGAACAGCCCAGCCAGCCAGGCCGGTGTGTCAGGCCTGCCTGTGTCCATCCCCACGCGTGCCAACCACCCGAGGAGAGCAAAGCACTGCTTCCAAAACACTGCTGCTCCACTACTGCAATACCAGTAGTGTCACACTGATGAAGCTGGGTGAAATTATACCTTTGGTTTTCATTTGACCTTTCAGATCGCTCTGCTGAGCACAGTAAACATTCATTAAACTAGGAGAAACTGCAAAGTTTCAGATACCTGGGGCTGGGTCCAGCTGAGAGTTCTTCCATACACACATTCGTCCTCTCTCACCTTTATTTTGACGTCTTAAGTGATAGAAATGCTAGAGAAAATACAGTGAGGTTGAAAGATGAAACTATTTCGTCCAAAACAGGGCAACCATAAATCACCCTCAGACTGAGGGAAGAAATGAACTTTAAGAATATGAAATGACAAACCTGAGAATTAAAGAACTTTTTAGATTCCAATGCAAGAGAAGAGATCCTATTATCAAGGAATCCAATCTTCAGGTTCTGCTGATTTCCATGGCATTAACAATATTCATTGTTTCCAAGGCTTAGGCCAATGTGCTGTTCTATTCATGCATCTTAAATATTGTTGCAGAAGCACAATCCAGAAAATACTGCTCAGATACAGAAACCTAGTTTGTATTTTATACAATTATGCTTTCCCTTTCCTAATTAAGATGTGAGGGGGAAAAAAGCCAAACCCACATTAAAGAATCTTATTGTCCAAGATTCAGCTTGTGTCTGCAGAAGCTGAAAAGGAAACTGGAAGGGGTTTTTTTTGTATAATTTAGATATCACCTGCATGCAAATGCATTTGAGGGGGATAATTAACACTGCACCTAATACTGTTACTCAAGCAGCTCTTCAGAATAATTTAGCAAATATACTACAAAGTCATTTGTTAAACAGAAGGACAGAAGAAGACAGAAAGGAATGGCAGAGAAAGAAATTCAACCAGTAATAAAATATTTTTGAATTGGTTTCACAGATTCAGAATTTAATTTGGGTGCCTTTTGTTGCCCTTGTAATTGGGAATGGCAATCCTCTGTCAGTGCTTCCGTACAGCGCTCCAGAATTCCAGCCAGACACATACAATCCAAAGCAACAAATACTGATTCCCTCAGACCTCAGCACATCGCTTTGCTTGCACACAAAATCCTGTTGTGCAAACCGTGCTGCCCTTCTGAACAACAGAGCCAGCGTCGGGACAAACCTCTCAGAGTGGGCAGGGAACCCCTGCCCAGAGATGGAAACAGACAATATTAAACCCTGATTGAAAGCACAATTAAATAATTTTCTGGTTTCGGGGTTTTTTTGATGCAAGAATTTATGTTACCTGAATTTTATACTTCAGATGTTTATCCTATGTTCTACATAGGAATCAGCAATTTCTTTGAAGTGAATTATATACAATTTGTTCTCCCAAATCTAACAAGTAAGGATACAGAAAGAAATGTAACATTTTGAATTAATGTACCATGGATGGACTACCTTTACACGAGGTTCATGCTGGTTTGTTTTTTTAATAAGACTGTGTTTAAATTGTGGGCTGGTAAAACAAAAAACAACCCAATTTTATCAGGCTCCTTCCTTGTGAGGACAAATGGTCTCCTAAAGGCCCTTTCCTTGGTTTCTGATGGACAGCCTTCATTAATAATATGACTGAAATATCTTGCAAGCAGTTAACAAATCCATACTTACAGAGAATGCAGTAAGGAAAAGGATTAAGGGAAGTCTGAGAAAAGATTGCTCATGCATGGACTGTGGGTACTGTTAGCAGGTAAAGACAGTAATATGTGAAAGACCAAAAGTATGTTACAAGTCTTCTCAAGAAAATAACTTCTCAATAAAATAATTTATTGCCTTTCAAAGATGACATATTCTAGTAATTCTATGTTTATTTAAGTAGGCTTGAAAATAAAATTTTCAATACTAACAAGAGAAAAGAACGAATAAAAATTATTGAAGTGCATACTAAAGATCTTCTATATATTATAGACATGTAATAGGATTTTTTCCTCCATCATAAGATATTGCAGAGGTGGACAGATAGATTACTGTCTGTATTTATAGAGTAATAATGACAAACTATTCTTAAAGAGGAATCCTTCCAGATTTGTAAAACACTGGCGACAGCAGCAATCAAACTAAGAAAAAGCAGTCAGTCCTTGACTGATAACCCCATTCATTTTTATGATGAATGAAGTACACTTTAGGAAAAACACATGTAAGAGGTTTGTTTAAAAATAGTCTGCATATTCATACAGTACTGTGTAAGAATAAAAAAATTAAAACTAACTAGATTATCATTTGCTTTGCATATAACATTGAGTACCTATAAACATTGAGCTATTAACACTGAGTAACATTGATGCTATAAATCACCATCATTGACTAGTATTAAAAAGATATAAATTCAGTTGAGAACAGTTGATAGACTCAACAGATCATAATCTCAAATACTGCTTTTAATTCATGATTATGCTTAAAAGTTACAACAAATACATGGACTCTGAAGTCCCTGAATTATGTAAAACTAGTTTTCCACAGACTGAAGTGGTTAAGCATTTACAACATAGATTAAAATTATTACATTAAAAACTCAAAACACTGATAAAATTCCCTTATTTTAAAGAGTAGCAATTTCTTTTTATAAAACATTTCCTAATTCAGTTTTATAACACAATTACCTGTGAGCTTTGCTAATGATGGACGTGGTACTGGCCCATGACCTGTGAGTAATGCACCAAAATAAGGTGATATTGAATCTACAGACTAGCTATTATTTAGATTTATGATTTAATGAATGGTAACATATTTTGCTACTTTATGAAGAAACGAGCAAATCATAATGTCTTTTTCTTCCTAAGAAGCTCTCCTTGGCAACCATCAATGGAGTGTGACTGTAATTGATAACCCGAGCTGATTTTACATTCTGTTAGAAATCCAGGTTCACGAGGTTAATTATGGCCCGGCCACAGCTCATGGGAATACGAGGCTGCTGCGCCTGCCTGGCTGATGAAGATGTACAGCGTGATCCCAGCAGCTCCCTGACACAGGAGGGACCTCCAGCACTACACGTGGCACTGACACCCACCCTGTCACTCCGGGTGGCACTGACATCCCCCTGTGACCTGTCACTGCAGGTGGCACTGACACCCTCCTGTGACACCCAGCCTGTCACTGCAGGTGGCACTGACACCCCCCTGTGACACCCAGCCTGTCACTGCAGGTGGCACTGACACCCTCCTGTGACACCCAGCCTGTCACTGCAGGTGGCAGAGTCAGAGCTACGGCCCTGCTCACTCAGAGAACACACTGCTCTGCGTGTTCTTTCTGCTGCCTTTTGCTTCACATCTTCTATTCTATTAAATCCAAGGATCAATAATTGTGTGTCAGTCCAAAACAAGTTACCAATTAATATCCAACAAAATTACCATTGAGGAAGGATCAACACTTGGTTCCATTTTCAGTCCCCTCTTCTGCAACACTGAATTGAAACATGCAGCAAAGGAGTCTCGTTAATGATACACAAGCACAAGAGATGGGAATGTTAAAGACATCTGAAAATTACTGTAACAAACCACTTGCAAGGCAAGGGAAGATAAGCATTACATCATAAATGAGCAGCAGAAGTAAGACCTTCTCACACACTCCACTCATAGCTCGCAGTGTGAACCACCAGAGCGAGCTTCCCACCCAGCACTACAGCAACTGCACTGAGCTCACCCTGGCAGCCTGACATGCACCTTCAGTATCCCAGAGAACAGCGAGCAGGGCAGTGCTGCAAGCACAGAGAGCTTTGTCTGGCGCTGTCTCCGTTCAGCTGCAGCCGAGGCAGCACGGGGCTGTCACAGGGAGCCTCAGCACCCAGGGTGTGTGCAGAGCAGCAGAGCCTGGCCAAACTCAGCTTCACTTATAGTACAGAGCACAGACCAGTAAAATCCTCTTTTGAGTTCTGCACTGCAATCACCGTGGGCTCAGAAGTGAAACCAGGCAGTGGAAGGAGCAGCAGCAGCCACCAGCTGCTCTCCCCAGCTACCTCAGCAAGGCTGCACCATCGGCAGGGACACCACTGCCTTCTGCATGAGTCCTACCTTCCTTTGCTCTCCAGATGGACAATACGTCATCTAGAGGTTATTTTCAGATAGAAAAATGAGGCAGAAATCTCATTAGTTATACTTTATGTTCACAGATTCACAAGTATTAATACAAGATTTTAAACGGGAAATGCAAAATTAACTTCTACATGATTCAATCATGTTAAAGAACAGATAAAGTCTCTAAAGAGACCTAAAATACCTAGAAGGAATCTTGTGGATGCCGAATACTGTTTGTACCAATACAGGCATCCATGTCCCTTAATCCTTTTATAAATCACTCAAATATCATTTCAAAATCTGTTAATAATTTTCCCTCCATAATTCCCCCTCTGTGAGGCTCTTCTGGATGAGCCTGGATGTTTTGAATTTCTAACCAAAGGTGTTTGATAGCCATATCCATTTGATCCTGGGCCAGCAACATCCTTAATTAAAAAAGCTCTTTTACCTGCCTAGAATTTTTAGCTGTCCCCTCCCTCCCCCACACATTTATGGTGGTCAATCCTGTCCCACCCCAGCCCACATTCCCAGGGCTCCCCAGGCAGCCAGGAAGGGCTCCATTAAATGTCTACAGCCCTGCTGCACATCCCTCTTGCTTTGAAGGACTCTCTCTAGGAGCTGCAACCAAGGTAAAGCAGAGAGGGGTAACATCCACAGAGTTGTCACTTCACATCTGCAACAGGACAGGCCAAAGGAGGTGACATTTTTTAAGGCAAATAAGCTTCATAAATGGGTTTAAAAAGCAACAAATTTTAAAAAATCAAGTTTCCAGCTTGCTATTGTGTCATTCACCGGTTAATACATCCATAGAATGCTTATTCATCTTCAGTAAAGCTACACAAAGTCATCCAAAAAAAGGCTGTTAAAGAAAATCCATACTCAGCATCAGTATGTGGTAAATATTAAAATGCTAAAAATTATATGATGCTTAAATGTTGAAAAATGAAGAAAAGTGCTTGCTGTCCCAGGAAAACCTCCAGAGAAGTCCAAACTTCTGGCCCTCAAAGAAATGTGTCTGACCCAGCATCTGGTGTGTGTGTCTGTCCTCTTAAAACAATGAAAGAGAAGTAAAGGCAAAACTTCAGCCTGCCATCACAGAGAAGAAATCTTTGAATAAAGATTTCATAAAATATAAAAATCGACTACAAAGTAAGCAAAATTATCTGCTTAACAGTGGAAAATTCAGGCCCAGATCAACTAAACAACAAGAACTAGTGAGAGGGCATTATGTGCTTCTTTCCCTGTTCTGTGCTTCTTTGCTGTGTCTTTTAACTTATTTAAAAGGAGTATTTGTACGTAAGGACATCAAAGTCATCCAAAAATAAGATTTTGGTCCTGAAATATCCCTGCCATCTCTGCTAGTTTACTTTTAATGTTAAGTGAAAGCAAGATTACCTACTGCCCTCATAATCCACACAGTGGATGAAAGGTAGGAAAATGTCTACAGAGCTGAGCTATTTCGAAGATTTTCCTTTCTTCCAGGTGCTGTTCTCAAAGCTGGGCACCCTGCAATGCGTTAGCTGGCTAAGGAGACAACCAAACGCTGCCTGGATGTACACACCCCCCTTTCCTGCAGGAGAACAACCCTGGAGATTCCAGGAGGGCTCCAGCCTCCCCCCTGGGGATCCCAGCCTCGGGGTCCCTGCCCCATTCTCTGTGTACATCCCGGCTCCATCCCCATTCCATCCTGTCTCCATCCCCATTCCATCCCGGCTCCACCCCGGCCCTATCCCGGTTCTATCCCCATTCCATCCTGGCTCCACCCCGGCCCTATCCCGGTTCTATCCCCATTCCATCCTGGCTCCACCCCGGCCCTATCCCGGTTCTATCCCCATTCCATCCTGGCTCCACCCCTCCCCCCCGGCCCTATCCCGGTTCCATCCCCATTCCGTCCTGGCTCCATCCCCATTCCATCCTGGCTCCACCCCGGCTCCATCCCCATTCCATCCCGGTTCCATCCCCATTCCATCCTGGCTCCACCCCGGCTCCATCCCCATTCCATCCCGGTTCCATCCTGGCTCCATCCCCATTCCATCCTGGCTCCATCCCCATTCCATCCCGGCTCCATCCCCATTCCATCCCGGCTCCATCCCCATTCCATCCCCATTCCATCCTGGCTCCATCCCCATTCCATCCCGGCTCCATCCCCATTCCATCCCGGCTCCATCCCGGCTCCACCCGGCTCCGCCCCCGCCGGCCCGGGGGAGCTCCAAGCCCAGCGCAGTGCAGGGCCTGGCTGCTGCACCAGGAACACGAGGAACGGCTTTAAATGTTTGCCACTCCGTACTCAATATGGGTAATCAATTGAGATAAACTACAGAAAAAATTCCATCAGCTGCTATGTAATAACTCCAGTTTAATAATCATTGAACACAGTTGTAGCCAAAGTACTGCAGCCTTAAATCAAAGATCACTTCATATCACAAGGTCTTAAGGGACAATTTTGCCTAAGAGTATATGTGGCATGCTTAGATATTAGCATAAAACTACAGTCACTACAGTTATTTTCAATACAGAAAGTTGTCTACAAATCAAAATTAAATCCCCTTCACTTTATTCAGAGTAAATGGCTGCATAAGGATGCAAACAAATTAACTGAAAGCTTGAAAGTCAAGTTCTCAATTACTATTTAACTGCAACTTTACTATATTTGAATATAATTTACTGTATACTTAGCTGTTTTAAAACGGAATCCAATACTGTATAATAAAACCCCAAATAGCACAACAAATGATTTATGATGATGCAAATGTACAAATAGTTGGGTCTGAATAGTGCTCTTTCTGCATATATTGCTAACTACTGTATCAGCCTAACGTCTAATAAATCATTCATGAAAAGCCAAAGTACATAATTTGCTATGCTACTGCTGATAATCTGCCTGGCTCTGAAAGGCCTGCTGACACAAAGACTTCAGAGGAGCTCTCACTCCCAGTTACTAAAGGTTGAGAACTCTCACTTAAAGGAAGGTATTTCTATAGATACAGGGAAGGAGATAAAACTGGAAAAGTTCTAAATAGTAGGATTTAATTACAGAATAAAACCAGGAGTTCATCAGTTTAAAAACTATCAAAAACACATAATTACTTTGTTGACCATCCATTAATTAGCAATATTATGAAGTAGCACCACACCTCTATGTGTAAAAATATAAACATCTGCAGTATCAGAGAGAGACAGAGCTATAACATCATCTGTGTAACAATGATGAAGTGCTCTATGCAGAGTGTTCTATTTGCAGCAGTGATTCATGGTGCTGGGCAAAAAAACGCTGACACTCTGAGAAGATATTTTCCCGTAAAAGGTTGAAGTCCTTAAGCAGCAAAAAACACCAACGTCCATCATCTTTAAGCTCTATTGATTTCTGGTGAAGATTTAAAAGGCTGTTTACTTATTTCCCATCATTTCTGTCGGAGCTGTAACAATTCTCTTCCCACTGAATAAACCTCTCATGATCCTCTTGGTGATTAAGGTCAGACAAAATGTCAAACTCCTAATGCTAAGTGCTTTCACATTAAAAATTAATATCAAATCACCAAGTAAAATCCAAACAAGAAGTCAGACATGTAAATAGAACACAATAAGGGCAATACTGACCATTACAAAATAGAGCTGTAATGCATACATGAAAAAAAATTGGCAACAGGTAAGAGTGCACTCTTTCACTTTTGCATCTTTAACCCTCTTCCTTATCTCAAGAGTTATTGTACTATGTTTGAGACAATCCTTTTAAAAATCCTTTTTCCATTAAAGCTCACAGTCACCTCCTCTATTTATCCCCAAATGCCATTTACTATATGACTGAAGTATTACAAGGATTGTTTTTATTCCATTCTGAACTTCATCCAGGAAGAGAGGATTATTTTTACAGCTGCTGCTGAATACAAAGCCAGTATACAGGTAACAAAAAGACATCATAATGACCCTCTAAATCAAACTCAAACTTATTGCTAATCATCTATGCAGCATTTTAAACCACTGAATATATAAAGACATGAACAGAGGAAAGCAGAACACAGTCCTGAAAAAGGCTTCCCAGGGCTTTTTATCCAGACTGCTGCTGCACCAGGCAACAAGACCGTATTAGTTCATTCACAAACTTACCAAGTACAATCCTAAAACTAACTATACTTTTCAGCCTTTTAAACAGTTACTCATATCCTGAGCATGAAAGCATGAAACTATCAAGTGTAGAACCAAACCTGTAGGGTTTGGAAGCCTGCAAGTAACTATAGAATAAACCACAAAGGTAGACCTCAAATAAAGTACCAAGACAGCCAAGTGTAAACACCAGTTTGGTGTAACCAAACGAATTTGTTCCAGCAGGTTACCTTTGAAGTTTTGGCCCACCTTGCCAATTGACCTCCAAAAGATTGGTCTCATTTAGAATGCATGAACATAAATGAGAGATTCACAGGTATTAGAGTGAGGAAAGGTCTCTTTATACTGCCTGTGTTCTGAATGGCCAGTTCTAGGCCAGCTTCTGTCAGAGCTGTGCCATGTGTACAGAAAGGTCAAAGTTACTGCACTGAGAGGTGCCAGGAGGCATGGCAGGAATGAGCATGGTGACTCTGTGATAGGCTTTAATATCAAGGAATCTAGGAATATCTAGGAATATTAAAAAAATGCAGTCAGTTTCCACCACAGATTATAAAAAAACCACTACATGCAGTAAAACCAAAGTTGTTACTCTTCCAATTAATACCACTCCTCTAATTAATACCTATCGGGTTAGTTTTCAAATCAAAATTACTACAAAGAAATTAGGAGCTATTTGCTATATGCAAACATTGTTGTTTCTTGGGGTTTTTCTTGAGTTTTACCTTGCTCCCACAAGACTTTGATGGGAGTCTTGAGAAGGGCCCGGGAAGGACCTTGACTAAAATACAAGAACAAGTTGTTTGGTTTGTCAAGCAGACAGGATACCAAGGACAAACTGTTAGCCAGGCCCACAACCCAGCAGTGCTGTAACAGAGAAAACAGAGGATGCAGAGAACCCTTCTGCATTGGTTCCACGAAATATTGAATGAGAAATTTACTGTTCCCATAACATACTCCTTGGGAAGCACAATGAGCAACACAACTCCTCCGAAGTGTGTGTTGAAACTCTGCAGCTGAAACTATCAGAATAAAAATATTAAATAATCATCACTACTTTTGCTATACATTGTAGTGGAATGGTAATGCAACACCAACATGAGATTTGGTACGTGATTATCTAACAATGCACAGTGTGTTTGGATACCAATAGAGATTACAAGGATTCAGCACGAATCACACCACAGGAACGTGTCAGTCAGTGAAGTGGAACATGCCAGTTCAGAATAACACAACCTCACTGAAGCACATTACACACATCTCTGCAGTATTACAACTTCAAAACTTGATCTGAAAATTGTGCTTACCTTTGCTTTAAGATTAAACATTATAAATGTTTTAATATAATTTTAACATATATTATTTTTATGCTTTATCTTAAGAATTTTACATATTTCAAGATCACTTCCTATGTTCATTTGTATACTGTTTAATATTTCTTTAATACTCCAATTCAGATGCTTTAGAATAAACCTTGCATTGCTGATCCAACTAAAATTTCTTCTGTGCCCTATACTTGTTTTCTTCTATATTAAAATTCACTAACTACCTTGAATCATAAAGGTTTGCAAAAAGTCAAAGAATTCTTATTTCCTGCCTGTAAGGCAAGAAGTTGTAAACAAAGGTTTTGGGGTTTTTTGTTTATTTGAGAATGAGTAAAATTGCCTAATGAAATAATGACTTGTAAAGGAATATATTATAGTTTACCAAAGAAAATAAATCACTGCTAAGAATCTTTAAAATAACACATCTAGTTGGAACTGCCACACAGTCTTGCTACATTCTTCTCTGTGATGTGCTTGCCACAATTAGTCAGGAGAGTGATTATGATCCCTACCTCAGCATCACTGGATTTTACCTGTAAATCAACGAGTGTTTAATAATGACATTCACAATGCCCTCCCTGCACCCCAGGCAGCAACACCTGTCTGCACACAGCTGCCCTTGTGCTCTCAGTGTTTTCAGCAGAATCTGACATCTGGATTTGCTTTGGTGGCCACGTGGCCTCTCTGCTGCACTGCTGAGTCACAGCAGGAGGGACCTCAAGGTAGTTGTGAGACTCTCGGTGACTTTAACGAGATTTAACTGATAAAGTTTGATATGTAAATAGTGTCCAGGGACTTGTTCAACTTTACTGTTTAAGTTTATTTTCATCAACCTACTATATTCCAAAGACTATTGTATGTTCTTGCTGTCTTGCTCCCCAAATGCTGGTGAGACTCCCAGAGAGCCATTCCAGTGAGGATGCAGGACACCTGTGAGCCTCCCAGAGCCATTCCAGTGCAGGTGCAGGACACCTGTGAGCCTCCTAGAGCCATTCCAGTGCAGGACACCTGTGAGCCTCCCAGAGCCATTCCAGTGAGGGTGCAGGACACCTGTGAGCCTCCCAGAGCCATTCCAGTGCAGGACACCTGTGAGCCTCCCAGAGCCATTCCAGTGCGGGTGCAGCGTGCAGAGCTGGGGCTCTGCTGGCCTGGCAGAGGGGAGATAATGAAACCAAAGCATCTGAGTCTCAGAGAGAGCTCCTGAGAACACGTTAACTGAGAGTACCAGAGGTTCTGCTCGATGCTGTTTCTGCCCCAAAGATGTTCCCCATGTGCCAGTCTGCAGCAGGCTCCTGTCACTCTCACAGATGTGCCAGGTCAGGTTCATGGCACCAAGAAGGCTCCATGTCCCCAGGTCTGAGTCACATTCAGTGACTGTACAGACAAAACTAAAAGATGTTCCTTATTTCCTCCCTGCATTTTCAGTTATCTGTAGTTTCCTACAGTAAGAAAAACTAAAGTAACAAATGGTCAAAATGAAAACTTCACGCGTGAGAAGAAACAATAATCCAGATTAATTTTTGGGTTTATAAACCCAAGATTAATCATGAATGAATATAATTAAAAACACCCAAATTACTCTTCACTAATGTCTTGCTTTCCACACTTACTCAGCTTCAAACAACAGCCCTCTCATGTACATTTTATATTAAAATCTTGCAAAGCTTCTACAGATGTTTTGAAAATTCTTTCTTTTTTTTTTTTCAAAGAAAAGAGAAAATTATTTACCTTAAATTCACTGGAAGCCTTTAAGAGCAACTCCCCATAGTCTGAACGTGCAGATTCTCACCTACTAACACAATTAAGTATGTGCTTAACCTTTGAAAGGGTGAAATGCAACTGTATTTGTGGTTTGTGTTATCCATGGACAACCTAACAGTCTGGAATCCCACAAAATTATGTTACTCAATCATTTATGTTTAGTTTGACTCCATCTCTGAGGAAAAGAAAGGTTTGTTTCCTTCATATAGTTTCTTCAAATATTCCAGAGTCTCAAACCATATGAACTTTTCTGAAACTGTATTTTTGAGAAAAAAGTATTCTTCCTCACATATAAAAATCTTTCTATGCCAAAAATGTATTTATCATTTGAATATTTCTATAATAGAAATGCATTTTTAAGAGAAGAGTGCATTATGAGCATTACAAAACTGTTAAAACTGTTTAAGTTGTATATTCTAATTAGTTTGGCAGAGCTAATACAAATTATGTTTACAGACTAACAATAATAAAATTGAAGTACTAGTTAAATATGTAAAATAATTAAAGGAATCATTTTTAGCCTGGCATAATTAGCTAATCCACTTTACATGCACTTATTAAAATGAATTTACATGTTATATTCCATAGGTAGTTACACAATAGTGTTTATACAGGAAAAATATAATGAACCAAACTCTTTGTATCCAGCTCTCCACAATTAAAACGAAGACTCCCCAAGTAATATCAATCTAGGAGAGACTAATTAAGTTTGGTTTGATAACCATTCATTTCTTCTATTGCCTCTGAGCAAATTGTTTATTAGAGAAAGTTATTTTACACAAATCAAATCAAACTGGGTAAACCATTATATTTGAGAGAAACCTTAGCCATCAGTCAATTAATCCATCATTTTCTCCAGACACTTTTGTTTAACAAGCAGATCATATTATCAACAATTTAGATATCCTATGATTCAATTATGACAGAAAATTTATTGACAGCTTCTCTAATACTTTTGTTATGAATAAATATTAAATGTTCTCCACTTTTGATGAGCAAACCAAATGCAATCGTGTTAAATCTAATAGTCAAAACCTGAGTGATACTTCCAAATAAAATGTTTTAAAAAAATATTTTAAACCAAAAAAATTTATATTATTAAAAAGAGTGATCAAACACACCTCACGATGTCTGAGAAATTAGCAAATTATCTGATTTCTACTGATAAAATGAGAACACATCTATATAAATATTACCAAATATGCATGAAGAGATTTAACACAAATAAAAATGAGTGACTTCATGCAGCACTCTAAAATAATTATGTAAAAATGGCACCATTATTATGTAAAAATGGTATCAACATATCATAAAGTTAGAGACACTTTCTGCAACTACATGCAAGATTTGCCTAAAAGCTAATAGAAATATATTCTTCAAACCTAACAGCTGAACATATTTGCTGTGGTAATCATGTCTATTAAAAACCTAAACGGTGAGATGTTTATAATTACAGCTGTCTTAAACTCAAGAAAAGAACATTTCCTAACAATGATTACTCCAGAACACTCGGACTCCCTGCCAGACATTCTTTGAAGAAATCAGAAGTGGCTCATTGAGCACTGAACAAACCAGTTCCTGATGAAAGGACAAAGGGGAAGCTCTCTCCAAACCAACGTCCATTACGGAGATAATGGAACCACACAATCTTCTGTCGGTACATTACAGCATCATTGTCACTTCAAAGGGTTTTTCCTTGAGCCAAGGAAGTTCCCTGTCTAATGAGGGGAGCTGCAGGAGGGTTCCCAGCTGCAGCAGGACTCGCTGCAGAGCCGGGAGCCCACGGGAGAGGCGCTCACTGCACACTCAGACAAAAGCTCTGCGAGTTTTCCAGGGCTGACACATCCGACACGTGAGAAGCAGTATTTTGTGTCTAGATTGCATATCAGCAATATGTTTGGACAATTTCTCAACATGGAATGCTCTTATTGTATATATCCTAGTTAAAAACATTATAATACATATGTATTGTCAAACATCTATAAAATACAACCCAACAATCATTTCCTCCCCTGTCCTTACCTCCTATTTGGACTGGTGCATAATGATGTGTTGTGGTTTACAGACATTGCCTCTACTTTCAAAACTGAAATGAAATGTGAATTCATGCCAAATGGAAGGCAAAGAAAGGTCAAATGTACTTTATTAAAAAGCACGTGTTTCCAAAACCCCTGGCAAAAGTGAATGCACATCAAGTTGCTCACTGCCTCTCAGTAATTGAGTACTCTACCCTGATGGTTTCACTAGTCCCCATTAAGAACTCCAGAAGCTTTCATGCAAAAAAATACTGAATATCATTATTATTAAGACTGGAATTGTCAGGTACATAGCAGTACATCAACTTACAGAATTTTTTTAACAACTTACAGAAGTTTTAACACTGTCTGTTACCTTTTTCGGCAACCTCTGCCTGTAGGTAGCCAAGCCATAAGGTGTCTGCTCTCCCACCACAGCACCCAAAGGTTTACAACCCTTGCTCATGCAAAAATTCAGCTAAACATAACTGGCAGAAACAACATGTTCCTACCTTACTAAAATACGGAGCTTACCACATTTTGCTGTAATATTCTAAAAACTCTAGTAGAGAAGAATCAGATATTGATGAAAGATGGCACAGACAGCACAAATTCAGAAGGGTGTGAAGGTTGGTATCCTTTTAAGGAGGCAAGTAAAAAGGATGAAGGATGTTGAAACCTCTTTGTCACCATAACAGACCGTTATGTCTTTTTCTCTTTCAGAACCCATCTCTGAAATCTCACAGGAGTATGAAGAGATGCTTCACTCTTTACATGTCTCATGGTCAGAAGCCCTAAGTTCAATTTTCTAAAACACATTTTTTTCTGTAGCTGGAGAAAGCAGCACCTTGAATATATCCTGTGCATACTGGTGTTGTACTGTAAAGCCCACGGTTCTGTCACAAGAGATTGCTAAATTCCCCAAGTAGAAATTCAGTGTGTCCTCTCATCTTTTATAACGAAGGTATCATAAATCCTTTCACTATAGCTCCCAAAATTCCTAATGGGTACTTCGCATCTGTGTGTTTGAAGAACTTACATCACATTTACCAGCTGATGTCTGTCGATGCAGTTCTCCTTCCCTGCCTCTGTCCAGCACAAAACCAATGTGTGCAGAGGTCTGGCCATGCTCTCCCCAATCCCAGCACCTCGACAACCACACCACTCCCCCAGAGCTGAGAGCTGAAAGGTGCAGTGCAGTTCCTGTGTTTTAAATGCTTAAATATAAAACAAGGCCTATGAGGAACACAAAAAGTGTATGATTCATGAAATAAGGAAACACTAAGTCGATCATAACAAATATATTTGACCTTAAAAGCAGTAACAACAAACATTAAAAACATTCAAACTTTCCTTTGCTGCCAAGTTTATTTTCCTCATAAGTTGTGCCCCATTATGCTACAATAATCCTTCATTACTCCAGCCCAATAATGCACAGTCTATCGTCTACCTATAGTTGTCTGGTGTCTATTTAGTTTTATAGCAAGCAAGCAATTTGAGAATATGGTAATAAAGCCTCAATCACAGTAATGATGTATGATGGGCTGTAATTTCTGTGTGCTAATGGTTTACAAACAGTATCCCAATGATGACGGGAATCTCATTGATTCATTACATGAGTGCAATAATACCGAAATAACTTACTATAGATCACTGTTTACTCATGCACATACTGATAACAACCTCTATATATTTCTATATACAGATATATAGAAATAAAATTAGTATTAGTCTTTCCACATAAAAGTTCACACAGCACAAAACATTTTGTGTTGAGTTCCCTAAATCAATGTTTAAAGTTGAAAATACTGCATTCAACGGGTTCTTTGAAAAGCAACCCATTGATTTTAATCTGCTTGAAGCAATCAATTACTCCCTGTCCTCTTTATTCCAAACTGTAATGAAAACTAAACTGCGTTGTCTTGAAAACTAAATGTGAAGATGATCATAAACAGAATTTAAACTCCATGGATTATTCATATCTACCCATTTAGATTTGCCATTTCCATTATGAGTACATTTGCCATGAGCATTTAATGGACATCTAAAAGGGAATTCATTAAAGCAGGAGCTGTTGGCAGCACTTATGGGCTTCAGACTGCTTTATGTTTGCCTTTAATAGCTCACTATTATAAAAGTGATATATTGTGTTCATCCCATTACTAGTTTGCAGAGAGGTCTGTAAGACATAACAAATCCTTTTGAGTATTGTCAGAATCAAAACTAAATCACAGGGTATTTTTTTTCAAGAGGCATATTATGACCCCAACAAGGTACCATTTTAGGTCATCTAAATTTTGATGATCTTAGCCAAGTAAGAATTTAATGGCCCTATAGACAGTTTGTTCTTTCTCTTAATGAAACACACGTGAATTATTAACATCGTCTCAAATGCACATATTTTAAAAATTTGTCATAACTATTAAGGTTAAGCATGCTTAAAAATGAAACATGTATTTCTCAAAAATATCTTCTCCCTTGTTTTGGACCAAAGTAGTGTCAAGGCAAGCAGGAAGCTCAATGCCACTGACGTGTGTGTGGAAACTGCAGCGCAAGGAGCCTCCACCCACCTGCTTCCCCTCCTCCTGGCCCTCCAGAGGTGAGCAGGAGGGATGTATTTGCACAAGTATTCACTTATTAGCACAGCAGGAGAGCAAAAGGCAAACTAAAACAAAGTTGAACTGCAAAAAGTAATCCAGAGTTGGCGACAGAAACACCTCCCCACGTCACAGATCAGTCCCACTTGACAGGTTTATGCGCCTCTAGAAATAACTTCATATCATTCACCATCTAAGTGTTCATGGTGGCAGCCTGGAAGTGCTCCTGCAATTAAATCTTTATACAATACCAAACCAACAGGTATTTGATGATTCACTGTATGTTCAGCAGAAGCACTCCCACCCCTGACCAGCGCACAGCACAGTCCTGCTCGTCTCCTTGTGCTCCCTCTGCTGACCCTCTGCCTCTCACACAGCCCGTGCTTCCCAACACGTGGGACTGATGGATTTATTTATTTGTAAAGGAAACAAATAAAACTATTTTTAAAGGATCACCACAATTACTAATAAATACTAATCATTAGATTTACTTTGCAAAGTATGAATTTCCTTAAAATCCCAGTAGTTCAGGAGATCACCTGAGCTTCCAAGGGTACTGGACTGGTACTGCACTGAATTCAGCCACTGTGCCACAACACTCAGAAATAGCTTCTGCAAGGGGCTGTATAAACTGAAGGCAGCTGCAAAGCCTGTGCAGTTAGAACAAGTCTCTAACACCTTGAAAACCTTCTAGCCTAAGCAGTTTGGCCTTGAAAAAATAAACTAATGTCAACAGCTTAAAAGCTTCTGAAGAATCAGACTTCTTCAAAATATCTGTACCAGTCCTACTGTAGGTTCCTAAAGCGAAGCTGCTCATCTCTCATGGCTCACCTTACCTGGATGGAAAGCTCCTAACAGCACTGACCTCTCACCTGGGCCTTTATGAGTGCTCCTAGAACTGCAGATGACAAGCCAAATGTTCCCTGAGGAGAAGAATGACCCAAAGTAGGTTGGTTTGCAACATGATTTAGCAGAAAGATGCTAATTTCTCGTGTAACACAAAAAAAAGGGGAAACAATAGAGAGGCAATGGATTCATTTTCCTTTTCCTGGAGAAGAAACACCATCTGGTACCCTCTAACACCATAACTGTATGCTCTTTGGCTTTTCAACACCAGAGTCAATCACATAAGCAAAAGCAGCCTTTGTATTTTATTATTTTTTAAAGTATTTTCCCAGTTAACTTGACATTTGAAAATGCTTTACAGCTTTTCCTAATGGTACTATAAAATGGGATGAAAAGTACAAATGGTTCAAATATTTAGTAGAAAAGGAAAAAGTAAATTGTCAGAATGCAAATGTTCAGATGAGCCACGAACTGCCACCCAAATAGAAACAGAAGTGCTTACTGGGAGCTCTGTCCTTGACTGAGCAAATGCAGTTTCTGCAGAGATTTCTGTGCAGACCTCTCCTGGTACAGTTATTGTCACAGAGGTGGAAAAGGAAGGAAGTAGGTGTGACATCTCACCTGCCTTAGAGGAGTCTTTTCTGTTTATTCATCATGAAGCATTTTACAGTAATGTGGATGTTTTCTCCATCTGACACTCCCAGACAGTGTGCACATAAGTCATGTGAAGCCAAGGGCAGTCCAAATTAAAAAAAAAGAATTAATTTGATTGAGAAATCTGATGACTTCATGCATCTGGAAAGTTTCCAGATCAAAGGAACTGCAAAACAGAGGAAGTAGCTGAAGCCTCATTTCTATCTCAAATCCTAAAAGTTTTCTCATCTTATATTACTGGCCATGACTGCTGCTCTGAAGAGCCCCTAGGAGCTCAGCTCCACCGACTCTCTCTGCTCTGGAGTGGAAGTGATGCATTGCTGGTCAGGTGACAGCAGCTTAACAAAAGACACAGAGGTTTCTGCACATGCTGCTCCATGAACACCTGATCAGGCCAACACTGTTCTTTCCACACAGTTACTTGTAAATAACTCTAAAAACCATGAGAAAAGCAATTAATAGGCCATAATAGGAATACAACTGTCCAATCTTATTTAATTGAAAAAACAGGAGTAGTGATATGAAGAGTAAAAGCTAAAAGGAGGAACAGCATGTCCTTTGCAATTCTGGATTAACCCAGAACTTACAACTATAACAAAAAGCCCCAAGTGATGGACAGTTCCCATGCTGTGTTTAACACTTTTTTGTAAGGTCAAAACCAACCGACCAAGGTCACCGAGGTCACAAAGGGTGGAAGTTTGCACTTTATCTACTCAATTTCACCTCTGTTTCACATGTAAGAATAGAAATCATCAGTGCATGAAGCTACCTGAGAAGATTGCTACTTGGGTTAAGTATTTTCTCAGGGAGAAAAAATTCAATGAACGAAAGTTAGTGCTGTGGAACAATTCCTGTTTAAGAATGCTGCCAGACAAACACATATTCCCCTTTTTAAATCTAAACTGACAACATTGTTCTAAAGGAAAATGTAGAGATCGTCCAGAGGACTGTTTGTGTAATGCACTAATTGCTGGTAACTAAATTCAATTCATGAGTAATTTTGAAGGAGAGGTTAACAACTGATCAGGTAAAATCACACAACCCCCCTCTCAGCAGTGCTGGACAGTGCACACCATGAACCCAACACCCAAACAGAACAGTGGATAACTCACCCAGTATCAACAAGAATTTTCTAACCTCCTGGGATTTTACTGGATGGCTCTTTGCATAATTTTTCTTTTTGAATTACACAAATATGCAATAAGCAATTTAATAATTAACTTGAATCATAAAAATTGCTGTAGTCTAATATTAAAAAATTATTCACTCTGCTCTGAACTCTGATGGTTAATTTACTTACTACAAGGTAAGGCCTGTTAAATTAATTCATTAAGCTACTTAAATAATGAAGATACAAGGCCAATGTACAGCAATATATATATAAAACCAATATATTTTAGATGAGTAAGTCAAGTTAGCCTGGGTTGCTGGGATTGTTTTTTCCCCAAGATGCCCTATTTGCTACTTATTCCTTCTTGCTAAGTTGGTTTGGGAAATGCAGCACAAGTGAAAAGGTCCAGCAGTTAGAGGTTACTCAGAGAAGAGAATCTGCTTGAGGTGAAATACATGAATTTTGAAACAAAGAGCATAATCAACATAAAAATTACAAGCAATCTAATAAATACAAAGTCATATTTAGTGATGTGGGCAGCAAACAGTGTCAGAACAACCAAGTCTGTTGTTCAAAGACAGAGCAGAGTCTGGAAAGCCACAAAGCAGACACACGTGAAAGCTGAATCCAAAACAACTGTTGTAAAGCAAAAAGAGGAATTCTACCAGGGATCTCTTAGGTATATCTGTACCAGAAAAAAAAATCATTAAGCAATGCAATAGTTCCTCGGTCCTAGAAAAATCTGAAACGCACTTGCATTCAAAGTAAGGTGCAAAATGCTTGAAAGACTGATTCTCTTAACATTTACTGCCAAACAGCATTCCCTAACTATCCATTACTGAGACAGGTAATCAAACTAAACAAAGGGGTGGCTATCACTCACATGCCAAGGAAATACAACAGAATAATAATTTACACAAGCACTTAAAAGTCAATTACTACAATGCATATTTTGCATATAAAACAAAATGGGTCAAAAGGTCACTTCATTACAGATGCAAACATCTCCACATGTGGAATTACTGACAGGTGACTTAGACTAGTTTTGCAAATGAACTATCCACCTAATCTCACAGGCAGTTTCATGTTCTGTCAGCAGAAACACTAGAATTTTTCCTAAAGCAAATTAATGCAAAAACTCAACCTCATTCCTCTTCAAAATACACTTGTGATATTAATAGGAAAGTCTTTTCCTTCTTGTCCTTTAAGCATGCAGCAGGTTTTTATGTGGTTAAGTTGCTGTATTAAATTGTCTGAAATGTAACTCTGAGAAAAATTCATCCTGTTTGCAGCATTTTGTGACACATTGTACCACTACTTTATCAGCATTTTGTTGTCACCACAGCTTCTCTCTCCTCCTGCCACCAGCTCAGTTCATTCTGGGCACTTGCTATTAGAAAAACAGTATTCTCTCTCACATCACAAATTATACTCACATCCAAATAACTCAATAATTTATTTGCCAAACACTTAAATCATCAATAATTTGGAGTGGAAGTAGGATTAGATTTTAAGTTGGCAAGTGATGGAATCAATTCTGAAATGTTTAAATATTAGTTTACAAATATTGCTTATAGCTTAATAGCATCATAGATGTAACTTCACACAGATATTGGCTCTAGACAGTAATTATACCCTCAGCCTAATGTTGCAGCTAATGGACATACACATTTCAGTGATAATTGCAATCCCTGAACATGATAATGGGCCTTTATTAGCAGCCACAAAATAAAGCTCAGCAACAGTCAAGTGAAGAACTGAACTGTGCTTATTATTTACTGTTAGTATTGCCTGATTCATGTTATAAAATTCTAAAATAAAATAGCGTGGCACTTAAACCAGTGCTTTAATTGCAAACATGTGAGCAAAGAATATTTCTATGATTCATGCAGGTTTAGCTGTCATGAGCAAGGAGTCCAAAGGTAACAAGTGAGAGAGACAAAGGTGTGACAGAACAGCAAATACACTGCAATTCAGGGGGAAAAAAAGAAAAGGAGGTTTTAAGGACTTAAATGTTTCAAACATCATTGTAATAGAAGGAGGAAGGCAGGACTATATCTTGTAAAATCAGAGAAAAGAGAAAGCAGAATAAAAATTCCCCAAGCAAAGGCAGAAAGGAATGTGCTGCACAGTGCACGAAGAAAAGCATCAATTCACACATAAAACAACCATGTAAAAAATGATGGAATTGAGGACATGTAAAATGAAGAACACTTTACAACTCAACCTAATGAGGAACCCAGTGTTTATGATTCCACAAAGTTCTGAGTGTATGTCTCTGTGTCCTGACAGTCTGTTTGCTGTACAGAATTTCCAGGTAATGGAGAAATTCAATAAAGAAATTTCCAAAAGCAGTTAAAGGACAGACATCATGACTTAAAGTTTGCCAATGTTTTGTTACTAAGAACTACTTATTTTGACTTCTGTACTAACACTTGTCTTCTATTTAATTCAGCATAGGCTGTTAAGTGGATTTTTCATGGTGGGCACTACTCAGTGCTTCCCTGCCATCCTGTAGCTGGAAAAGCACAAACCTGCTGTGTCTGATAAACCACAGGCAGTTGTGCTGGGCTGTTCCTTCCTGCACACACCCACGGGGGAAGGCTCTGGGTGCCTCACGAGGAGAGGAATTGTGCAACAGCTGCTGGAGCTTTCCATCAGCACCAGAGGATCCCAGACCCACCAAAGCCAATCCTGACTTTCTTTTCCCATGTAAATTGCAGGGGATGAGAACAGTGTGGGAGCTATGAAACAGAGAAAAAATGAGATTTGGCCCAGTGAAGGAAAAAATACCAGTGACAATATTTTTCTTCTGAAAAAAATGGTTTTTATTCTTCCTAGAATATGCCACAGAAATAAGTTGTATCCAATTCTCACTGTAATATTTCCTTAACAAACTCTAAATGTTAAACTTAAATGAGAGGCATTTCATGCAATCTGAAATATATTCAGTTCAATTAAAAATAATTGATGCATAGTGAAATAATTCTTCCCAAAGCTGCTGTAAGATCTTCAAAAAATAGAGCTACTTAATAATTTTCATCTCCTACAGGCTAGAGAGAAGCATTATTGCATATTAAAATTGGAGTGTGGTTTTCCCAGAGGTAAAAGAAAGTTATTAAAACAACCTATTTATTGTTGATATAACTATCCATTTGTGCTACACAAAAAGTAACAATTTCAGTACATTAAAAGAAAAGCTAATTAAGGCATAATTAGTATTTTCTATGTTTTGATAATTAAGGGTTAGTTGGCTATTTCTTTTCAAATTTCTATTTGAGGTAACCCCAACCATGTCTTTAATGAGCAGCTAACACTATTGAATCCCTGATGACTAAGGAGTTTAGTGACCACTACTACATTACTTTCATTTATCACTGCCTCTTTACGTATAAATTAAAGTAGCCCTGTAGCTATGTTGATCTACTTTATATCAATTTCTTCATCCATATCAGCTGAATATGTATGGCATTAACCTCATTTACTAGTTTGGAAAAGCTGAATTAAAATGAGATCTAATTTCTAGTGCACAGAACAATTTCAAAACTGCCTGCTAATTCCCAGCACCTGTCAGTGTTGGATCTTCACCTCGTGGTAATGAAACAAAACAGTGTATGTATTTTACAGCCAGGAAAGGATAATCATTCATAAGGTTTAAGATATCATTAATCATGGAGATGCCAGGGCCCAGAGCTTTTGTTGCTTTTGCTGAGCCACTCACAGCTCAACTCCTCCACTCGCAAGGATCCCACTGAAGGCAGTGGGACTGCTGCAGATCTCTGCTCTCGCATTGCACTGGGCAAAAGCGGTCACATGCTGCACAATAAGTGTATTTCTCTTTTTTGCTAGGTCATGCTTTGTGTCTGGAGGCAATGTAATCAAAGAGATATACACATACTGAAGAAATCTCAAAATAACAAGTCAAGAGAACTCCCCTTCCATGTGAGAGGACGAGCCTGTGTTCAGTGCTTAGGTGACACCTGGCTATACACGTCTGGCTTTCAGCTGCTGCAAACACAATCCAGCAAGAAAGTTTTTTTTCCCTTCCCTCTAAATGCACTGTAGTCTAAATTCTAAACCCTTGAGATACTTTATTATGATAGCGCAGATATGCCAAGTGTAAAAGCCCAGGTTCCCAGACTGTGTGACCGACACCCCTCTGGTGCCAGGTGGTGGCTTCATCTCTCCATGTGTACGCGAGGCTGCTCCCCAGAAACCCTGCAGGCAGGATTTTCACTCCTGCTCTCCCACCGTGGGTCTCCATCACTGCTGTTTAAAGGTGGGGAAAAATAAAAACACGGCTTTCTGGAACACCCCATTGCCAGGGATCTTCACTTCCAGAGGGTTCCCTCAAGCTGCAGTACCCGGGATGGGTTAACCGCCCCAGGACTCCTCTGAACTCATTCAGCGCTACCGCTCGCTGAGAAAGACCCGAGCAGGGAACGGCTAATGGCTTCACAGTAAAGAGCGTGCCTAAGTGCATTTCAATAAAAAAATTAACAGGCGAAACAAACACGGCCCCCGCACACGCAGCTGCCCGGTACGATCACGGTGACATTTGCCGGTCCCCGCTGAGCTCCGGTCCAACAGCGCCGCGCGCTGGGCTCGGCCCCGCGGCCGGGACGGGCACGGGAGCAGCGGCGCCCCGAGCCCCGCGCAGCCTGCAGCCGCCAGCACAGCAACCTCCCCACGCGCGCCTTCCACTAAAGGAGTCTGTTTCCAATCACAAAATATTAAACGACTACAAGCATTCCCCCAGAAAAATAAAATGCAATGGAACTAACAATAAAAAGAACTTGCTGCCTCTATGCCTATAATTTCCAAGAACTAGAACTATTTTTCACTTCCAGAATAACTCCTAATGCAATCTCGTGAGAAAAACCTTCAACCAAAGCAATCTCTTTTTTACAATCACTGTGACAGTGTACGTGTGGAAATGGAACTGTTACAAGAGTCAGAACTCCTGAGTATGAAAGCACCTTTAACTTGTTCCATGTTCATGGTTCTAAGTGAACTGAAGAAATTTCAGTAAGTACTACCTTCGCTGAGTTTCATTTCGGTTGATACATTAATCGGCAAGACTTACCAGTTTTATTGACCCTTGACAATATCTTATGGCCAGTTAGGAGTACTCACAGCCAAGCCCTGCCCATCCCACAGGCTGCTGATCCAGCTTGTCCCAGGAGAACTGGGAATAGCTGCACATTGAACTACTCCAGGGAAGGCTACAAACCCTTCCTTTTGCTTTTTCCCCCTCTGAGGGCAAATGTCTGCTTAGCAGCATTGCTTTTCCAGACAACTTTCTTCCTCCTACCCTGCCAGCATCCAAACCAGCAATACACCACAAAACAGTGACACTATGAAAACTAAGTCATGTCAGCATTAAAACAAAATATGTATTGATAGAAAATTGCT
The DNA here is from genome assembly GCA_013400635.1 of Hypocryptadius cinnamomeus. Classification (NCBI taxonomy): domain Eukaryota; kingdom Metazoa; phylum Chordata; class Aves; order Passeriformes; family Zosteropidae; genus Hypocryptadius; species Hypocryptadius cinnamomeus. Next base: position 83,009 of record VYZP01043536.1, read on the forward strand.
AGACCTGTATTAACAGTCCTGTACAGTACCAGAGAGTCCAGTCCAGTATTCAACAGAAATTTAATATGTATATATTCATTCAAAGGTCTGTCTGTTCCAAAGCCAGTCAATCTTGATGCATCATTTTTGTACTGGAATGGTTATGGCACTAAAAGTGTATTACAGCATCATGGGAGAAATCTCCGAGGTTTTGCTCTTCTTCCTCAGACAGTAAGCCCCAGTGGGCTGGTTAATAAGAATGCATTCATTTACCTAGCCACTTCTGTTTTCCTATAATGAGTCTGCTTTTATTACATGCACATGCTTAAGAATATGAGTTAATTATTGAACAAAATTTGTATATTTATATAGAAGACTTGTTCTACATTTCCACTAGACTCTTCACCATTGTATAACCATTTTCTGTTTGTCTGTATGGAAGCATATGAGCAAACAAAATCAGTACAACATGGCTGATGCATGCAAAATTTCCATTATCCATTCTGTAAATAAAACAATCCAAGCAATCCTGAACATTTATACAAATGTGTATTAACTTAGTAATTTGATGTATGTCTGACTTTTCTGCTTCCAAGCGTGAGCCTGTTTATTGGCAGCTTGCAGAGCTGCCAGCAGGACCCGTATGTGAGGATTTACAGCCGTGGGGGCAGCGTGCCATCTGCTGCTCTCCGAGCTGCTACAGCAGCACCGGCACAGCAGCACCCAGTGCTGCCTTCTGCTGCCTCTGAGCTGCAGAGTGCACACACACAGCTCAGCCTGCCTGATTGAAAATGCTTACAAAAGCACCAAAGCAGGGAGCTCAGATGCCTTCACACACAGCGTTTGTTAAATAAGCTGGCAAACACTGTGCTCCAGACCATGGGAATCTACCTATGCAGATGAGGGGCTCCTGTACCTGTTCTACAAAAATTTGACTGCGAAATAAATGATACTGGTAAATACTGTAATCAAACCATTGAAAAAAAATCACTTTGAAAGTGCATTTTCAATGAACTCCAGGGGTCAAGAGTCTGGCTGGAATTTGGGAACATCCTTTGAATGGTTACACACCAGGAGAGCCTTGAAGAACTCCTGTCCCAGCCTGGTTCCATAGGAACACATGCCAGGGGCAAAAGCAGTTATGAAATACAATTTATCACCAGTTTGACTCATGTCCACTGATGGGGTGGGGAAAAAACAGAAACAATGAATCAACACAAAACTGTTTTCTTAAATTCACCCTACAGTGTTTCATCACATCTTTATAGTACAGGTCATTTCTTTCTGTTCCAAGTGCTCTCCAACAAATCAGTTGGAAACATTAGCCAGCATTTTCCTCAGTAATTAAATATTTCACCCTCCCTGTACAGGGCAGTGGCAGAGCCAGGCTTGTGGTCACTCACAGCACACTGCTGAGCTGGCAAAGGGTCAGCTTGGACATTTTTCCTACTGATAACAAGGCTTCAGGTGCTTAAATATAAATCATGCACTGCCCATTTTTGCCTGCTGCTCCATACACACACAAATGCTTCCTCCAGCTCTCACTAAGGATGGATATAAAAAGCTTGGGATACAATCTCCTACCCAGCCCCTCAGAGCACACTGTACAGTGATGGGGCCTCTCCAGGCAGTTACACCCCCATCAGGCAGGATAACAGGTGAAATAGAAACCCTCAACATCGGATAAAGGGAAAAGAGTAATTATAATGGTATAATCATTTAGGAATTAATAAATAAAAATAATGTTATTATAATAAAGAGAAATTACAGATCAGAATGACAACTACTGTAAACCACACTGCCTTTGAAGTGCCATGAGTAGGAATTTTGCTCATGAAAATACCTGGAGCACCAGCACACTTTTGCACAGGGTGCCTCCTGTTCCTTAGCATTAGAGAAGTCCATCAGACTTTAAAAGAACAGGTCCGCTTTGACAGCTGAAAGGAACGCATTGCTTTAATGGAAAAGTAATTCAGTATAGTGCAAAACTTCCTTTTTAATAATAAGTGAGAAATTTGAAGTACATTTCAAGCCTGAAGAGGTAAAAGTATTCTAGAGATTGGGACTGTCCACCAGAAAGCAAGAAAGGCATGCTACACGAGTGAAGCCAAACCTCAGTCACTGTCACAATTCTTGCTAAAGATTTGCTCGAGGCTCCAACAGAATTCTTTCTCAAGATCAACTGATCTCATCTTACTGACATTCTCTTTATGACATCTACATTATGACTGTCCCCTACAGTTAAGGTGAATTAACTGCTGCTTCTTCAAAAATGCATCTTACTTTTCCATATTTAAAATGCAGAAAAGCCAAGTAATGTGAGAAATACAGTGGAAACCACATAAATGAATAACTGTCAAAAGAACAGAACTATTAAAAGAATAAATCTTGTGTACCCAGCTGTGAAATATAACACAATATAGCAGAACCCAGCTAAATGTTTGAAATAAAAAATTGAAATGCAAAGTAACCTAAAATTGTTTAATGAACATTGCTGCTAAAATATTAACTCCTTGCATGCCAAAACTCCAAAGCATACATAGTAGGAAGCCTGATTAGATGAACATCACCATAAGTGGTTCCCTCTCTCTCCATCCAGTCATCTTCCCCCAGCTGAGCTCAAAAGCTTTTATGGGTGAGATATACTGGCAGGTTAATTTCTGCACAGATTGTTTGAGTTCAAAAGTTGTGGTTTACAAGTATTTACCTTTGATCTGTGCTGAGGCTGGGCTCTCACGTGCTGGTCCAAGAACCACAGAATTGCCAGTTCTACTTCATTTTTATACTGGAGTAACTGAGCATTCATCAAAGAAATCATCTGGAAAACTCTTAATGACACAAACAAACATTTTCAGGAAGAATTCTGAAATGAAAGTATATTGCCACAGCCAATCTCTTTAGGAACCCATCAGCTATCTTTGTTTAGGCAGCTTTAAGGTTCTTCTAAGACTTTGTGACAGCTGCAGGTGGTCTGTAAGCGGCACAGACAGATCGGGCCTGACGGACAGCGAGCGGCCCGGCCCGGCCCGGCCCGGCCCGGCCCGTTAGGGACCCGAAGCGAACAAGCGCCGGGGTAAGACAATGATTGGCTGGATTCAAACTCAAACAGGGGACCCCGGCCAATCCCTTTGAACCGTGAATGCACCCATTCCATTGGCCAGCGGGCTGGGCGGAGCTAAGACCCCAACCAATCATGTGCATAAGCGCGGGAGATTCCGAGCGCCCAACAACGAAGCGCGGCTGCACGAGCTCGGTGCGCTCTTGTCACGTGCCAGTCTGCGACATCCGTGACAAGATTTCATTTTGTTTAGATGCTAATTATGCTAATTGGCCATGATAAAACATAAACATCAACATAATGTTTTTCTAAGTACTTTGTCATTTGAAATTTCCTCAGATGTGTGTGTTATACTGTTGCAAATTTGTAAAAGTGCTTTGTTTTTTTTTTCTTGGAGCATCCCTTCCATACGGAAAGAAACAGAAGTTTGAGAAACAGGGGTCTCAAGCTGCAAGTGCAGAAGAGCAGTTTGAGTTCCCTGGACACTGAAGCTCTTGTACTTAGAAACAAATTTACATATGTACCATATAATGCAGTGAGTCAGCCTCACTCCCCCCACTTCTGTCTGTCCTAAAACATCTGAACCAACGATTTTTCTGCCCTAAATCCTTACTTGGTAAATATTTTCATATTATCAGGATTGAGTTAAAAGAATCAATTTCAGCCTGTGTCAGCCAAGAAAATGTAATTAATTTTTTAAAAGGAATATTTCTTTACTTAAACTCATGAGTTCTTCTGCTATCTATTCCTTGAAATCGGAATTCCCTAGCAATTCAAAAAATTAATTTTCACTTTTTGTCAGGTCTGATATATACAGCCACTGGATTAGAAGTCAGTAGCTACTTCATCTGCAAACCTGTATATTAAAACCTTTCACTTTAAATAAAAATAATAGTGGAAGATTGCTAACACCACAGAGCCCCAGGGTAGATTAGGAAGGCAAGAAACAAAGGAGAAAATGTAAAGCTTTTTCTCCACTTGTAAGTTGTATGTCATTTTTCATGTGTTAGCTAGTGGAAAAGAACAGGATCAAACATGCACAAGGATTAAGAAAGTTTTTGCTACAAGAAGTTGGTCATTCACAATAATCCCCAGCTCACTGCAAAAGGAAGACTGTAGTATGCACAATTTTAAATCTAGAGCCTTCTTTTTTATTCCAAGCTCTAGTCTAAAAATAAGGCTAAATTTCCAGTTGTTGACCAGCAGCTCCTCTGCACTTCTTCACCCACAATAATTAAAGAAAGTGCTGCAGAAAACAGCAACCAGAACTCATAAGTAATAAAAGTTACACTTGTGGAACACACACATGAAAGCCCCTCACCCCCTCCTGCCAAGGCCCTGGAGAGATTACAGACTTAATTACGCCAAAATGTTACAGAGAGGATGAGGGAATGGCTCAAGGAGAAAAACACCTCGGCTTGATTTGACAGTGCTGCCTTACCACAAGAATTTGTCTTTCTTCTTGATTTCTCCTAGTTCAAGAAAATAATTATTTTAGCAAATACTGAGATGGTAGGGCCCAGCAAAACTGAGATACAATTAAATTAAGAAAAACATAAAAAAAGAAGACAAGCTTAGAATTTCTACTAACTTTATGGCAAGACATAGAGAGATAGCAGAAAGATGGAGAGACAGCAAGAGAGATGTGGAAAAAAGAAGACTGGAATTTTTGTCTTTGAACCTTTTTTGGTCACTGGAGCTTAATTGGGTACCACGTAATCCACTTAAGCACAGAATTCATCAAGTCAGAAGAAATTAGGGACAATTATGTGAGCCATTTAGGTTCAATAATGAAAAGCCTCACCTCCTTCAAAAGAGCACACAAACACCAGTATGTCCTTCAGAGATGTGTCACGAAATGAGGCAGCTCTTTTACAAGGCTTTGCTGAAGGTCTTGAATAATCAACCTAAGAGAAGTAAGGACAGAACAAACAATGTCCCTTCCTTGCTAAAACTAGATGGATATTTGGCAGAGTAATCATTTGACACCAGAAATTAAAAGTATGGCCCAGCACTAAATGCAGGTCTCGTCAGGTTCCTGACTTGCCTCATTTTCTTCCTTCAAGGTTGTTCCTTTTTTCCGGATGAACAGGTCTGAGCACTTCCTCAGGTTAAGATGTAGGCAAGAGAAGCTCACGAGCAGAAATACAACTGGTTGTTCATTTTGCTTTACGAGTTCTGGTGACTGTGATGAGAGAACTGATGTGTGGGGTATTGGACGAGTCCCTGCACTAAGAGTTTCCTGTGTCTATAGGTATTTTTCTCAGAAAAGAAAGGTGTTTTAATCCCTTCATGGCTAAGAAATATTTCTCATGAAAGGCTTTACCAGCATCCCTTGCAGAAGGAAAAAACACGCTTACCAGATCCATTTCCTGAGTCAGTTCTGAGAGACCCATTCCTGTTACACAGTGGTCCACAATGCCCTATGGGGGAAAAAGACAGGATTGCTCAAACATCAGGCTTTGTAGTTACCATTTTCCAGAATTACTAGAATCAGATTCTCTTTAATATTTCCCAACATTTCTAGAATGAAGAGGAATTGTTAGGCTGAGACTTCCTAAGATGTTTAGAAGGCTTTCAAGCCAAATTCTATCAACATTAATGGAACTAGACCTTCACATTTCCTAATTATCTCTGAAAAACCCTCTCATCATAAATTCTAAGAATTGTCTGATAACAAAAATCCATCTGAAAACAGACTCAAAGGAACTGGAGTCTAGAAATTCACTCCCACACTTTTCTCAGAGGCCTCAGATGTTCAATATTCTAGCACTTGAAAGGCAAGCCACAAGAAATTCAAACCATTAGAAAAAATTAAGCTGTGCAGAGATGAAAAAGATCAGGGGGCACTCTCAAAAGTACATGCTACCTGTCAAAAAAAAATTCATTCTCTTCCCTCCACAGTAGTTTACAAAACATTGGTTTGAACTGAATGATACAGTCCATCATTGAGAACTTCTGTCTAAAAAATGATGCAGGGGGTGTTCAACATTCCATGTGGGCATCCAATTTCATCATCAGGGCTTAAGATCCTTGGAATGTTTTAAAATCAGATACAATGCAGAATTGTGCAATTAATTAACAACATTTAACTGTCTTCATTCAGCTATGCCAAAGCTTTTATAGAACAATTAAATCTGCTCCCTGTTAAAACAACGAAAACCAGCTGCCTCAAAATCAATTAGGCCTTGCCATTTAATCTGGGGAAGATCTTAGTGTAGTTTTACAGCTGCAGTTTGCAGCCTCAGCTCCCCTGGTGTCCAAAATACCAAGTCATACTTGTCAATATTTTCCTGCTATTTGCTGCAATCACACTCATCTTTACAACTCTGAAGATCACCCAGAGTTCAACTAATGAAAAATCTGGCTGTTTACCAAGGGGCCTGACTTTCCCCTGTCCTCTATTTTGTTCTGTCACTTGCACCAAAGCACGTAAGGAGAGACAATTTAGGGGAGCTCTCAGGCAAAAGTTACATTGCTGCCCTATCTGCAGCTCACATTTCACATTCTGTGAACAGTCCATTGGAATGTTCCTTCGATCACACAAACATGCAAAAAAGAAAAATGCACCCTTCCTTCACTAGGTGTGAACACTGTGTGCTGAATTATGAAGGCAGCTGGGAAAACAACTGCAGACCTGGCTGCTAATCCCTTTCCCAATATTAAATCACACTCAAATTCACAGTGGATGAACCTCAATCCAGAATGCTAACATATATATACTTGAAGCTACCACATGCTAATTATTACATATGTTAGTATTGTTTAGGGATTATTTCTTCAGTTTTTATATAAAATTTAATTCACTAGATCTATGGTTTAATTTTCTTTTCTGCAGAAATTCTTAATTTAACTAAAGAAATGTCTTACAAAACTATATTTTGTATTTAAATCACTGTTTTTAATGAGCTGCACACTGAAGAGTCACACTGCAATCATTTTAATAATAAATGCAAACTCCAATTACAGTACATTCATAAAAATAACTGCAAAACGGTGGAGAAGTGTACTTGAGTTCATTTTTAATAAACAGATTATTGCAACTTATCTTTTATTAGACATTCCCTAAGTAATTCAAAAAGTACATTAACTTGAACAGTATTACAAACAAAGTAAGACTAAAAAGCAAATGAGAACCTCACTGGCAAGAAACAAAACTTTAACTTTGTACTTCCTTGCTGAGTTACCAGGATCACCAACACTTGCACACATAATGGATCACACTGCAAGTAAATTGCCAAATAGCTTGAATTTTCCCATTGTTTTTTCTCATCAGAAGTGGAGAAAGGCCTAACCTTCACAAACACATGTGTCAGAAATGTGTTTCTACAGGAGCTGAAGAAAAATGAAGGCATTAAACAGAATGGCTTGATAACAAGGGCTGCTATTCTACAACCACACTATAAAGGAGCACTCTGAAAAAGAAAACCAAGAAAAAGCCGTGACAGCACTATGAGGTCTGTGAGGTGTCAAACGCCACAACCTCACACAGGCAGCAAAACCACCCTGGTCCTTCCCCATGGGACAATTTGTTTTAAGCAATGCATTTCACACTTTTTCCACCCCAGTATGAAACCAAGGAACATAACATGCCAATAACTATAAATGAAGAGGGCCAAACAAAAACCTAAAAAAATGGCAGCAGTGAACAATTGTTTCTTACCACCAAACCTTTTTTTTTTTTTGTTTAGCATCAGCAATAATGTCTTCGAAGATGAGCTGATTTTTCAGCACATCAATTGTAATTTTACAATTACAATTGTAATTTTAGAAATAACATGAATAAGAGCTTGATGACAAAGAGAACCAGTTTAGGTCAAGAAGCTACATAGTTCAGAATGTAATTTCCTGTAATAAAGCATTTTAAGATTAGCAACACAAGTTTTCTATAAAGAATATCAGCTTAACAGTTCTAACAGAAACTTAAGCCATGGATTTTTTTTTTAAGAATTCCTACGGTTAGTACAATAATTAACGTTAAATCATTAAACAGAGGTAAAGATTTAGCAGCACAAAGTACATTACATACACTGCCATTATTCTAGGACACATGACAGCAGTTTTTGAAATCATAGAACACTGGCAGGTAAAACAGCAATAATTCATTCTGGTCCCATACAGTGGGCACTGATTATTTCATTCTGGAACAGCAGCTCTCGCAGCCAACTGTATTCAAGTTTTTACACGCAAAATCCCTATGAATTTTCTCAGTTCAATCTTCATCTTCCCACTACCCGCAGTGGTAGAAATTCTGCTCTAACTAGCTTCAGACACCTCCTTTGCTCAAATCCTTATCAACAGCTGAAAGGTGATTCCTAAGAAAACAATTGTGTCAACAGAGATGGCCCAGCAGTCAGACAGATGCTGGCAGCTTTAACTGATTTGGGAGTAGAAATAGACTTGAACAAGAAGTGGCATTTTTGATCACAAAGAACAGGAACTTTTTCCAAGAAACAGATTTACGTCTTAATGGAAAACATTAGATACTATTTCTCCCCCCACACACACTTGTCATATTCTCATAAGACTCAAGAATAAGCTGAACAAAATTCTGTGGGTAGTTCTAGTCCCACCTCTCCAGCTCCCTGAAGTCCCAGGCATTTCTCCTAGCAGCCTGTCAAAGTTACCAAGAACCAGAAATGCTGGAGGCCCAACTCTGCAGCAGCCCACCAGGCAGGCAGCCACAGAGCCAAGCAAACTGGCAGGAAACCAGGGAGGTTCCTGATCGAAGCTTTGCTGACATGGAAAAATTCCCACAAATGTTTTGATTTTAAACTACACTTGCTGACTGAAAACACTCTATTAATAAAGTTCAACCAGCTCTACCCAAGAGCAACTTGACAGGCATAACTCCTGAATTGTCACAGTGGAGGGAAAAAAATTTTAATTTAGTGGTCCTTTTATGTGCCATACCTTGTACTCAAGTATTTAAATAAATGCCAAAAATGACGTCTCTCACGCTGCCAGAGCCTTGCTGTCAGCAGTGGAGCAGAGCCACAAGGGAAGCCGGGCACCTGCCTGACACCTCAGTGGGTGTCTCCCAAAGCCCTTTCCCGCCCCCGCTTCCTTTCCCCGTCGTTCGAGGCCGTTTCAGCGGCTGATGTTCATCTGGGACGGGTTATGCAGCCTCTGGTTTTCGGGGAAGAAGTGGCGCAGGAGCCCAGCACTGCCTTCAGGGAGCAGCGGCACGGAGGAGCAGGTGCGGCTGTTCCCCCGCAGCGTGGAGCCGCCGTGGCCCCAGCCCGGCGTGGAGCAGAGCGCTGGGAGCAGGGCGATGGGAGCACGGGGGCGCCGTCGGTCCCGGCCCCGCAGCGCAGCCGGCTCGGCTCCGCTGGCCCCGGCCCCGCCGCAGCTCCTTGGGCCGGGCGGCTCCCGGGCACCTTCGGCCCCTCTGCCCGGCCGGCCCTGCGCATTCCGTGGCCCCCGCCCCGCACCACCTGAGCGCAGCCCCGCGG